>JBCAUI010169087.1:0-17532 GCA_038406195.1 Haplosyllis anthogorgicola
TTGGGACCAGGCAGCAGGCTAGAGACCTTCAGTATTACTTGTAAGATCTACAGACTTCAGCAATAAATCATATTCAATGTTAACCTACTACATCAGCAGTATCTGTTTGCGAACTAGAGGGAGAACCAGGGAGAAGCCATTCTGTGCCTTTACAGAAGTATGTTTACGTTTGACGCCAATATTGTATCGTATATCACGCTTATTCCATGTATTTACAGGAAGACGTCAATGTTTCAAAACAAAAAAGTTGTTTTTCGTCACGGTTTGTGTTGCGGTGACAGGTGCATGGTGGAGGGAGGGGGAGGGGAGGGGGTGCGGAGTTTGAAGTGACAGCCCCGTATCACGTGTAATTGTTTACATTACGTACATTAGACAGGCACTTTGCGTTCTCATAACCCGTAACAGAACCGTGCATCTGTGCCCGGTTAGACCAGTACACGGGCAGGGAGAGGAAATCCACATGATAGTTGGAGAAAAATCCAGACCAAGAAATCAAAGGAAATTTTACCCCCTGCAAAGTAGGTGAACTGGCCAATGGACTATTATGTGTGCCTCTTAGCATGGCACTTAGAACAAAAGGTTTAAAGGTACGAGAGAGCCCAATGACCAGATACAATTTGCATTGGCTGTATGGGGCATTTCTTGATCTGTTTGGTTGGAGTACATAGAATAACAGCAAGTAAATCTTTCGTTGACCATGAGAGTGCCCGAGGTGCACGCTCCTTACAAGCAGAATAGTTTTATCTTCATGCAGGGTTTGCTGAATTTGGGGCAAAAATGGGGATGCCCCCTGCGGCATCCTCATGCGGAAAATCCTGGATCCACCAGGATCCACCTGAAATCCGTGCTGCTACAACGTGTTTACACTTGTTTACATGCGTATTTCAGTAGCGGAGCGGGGGAGGCGGGCGTTAGGGACCCAGCCCCCTTCGAACAAATTTCTAGATCCGCTACTGTATTATTACCCAAAACAAAGTACTTCCCTGCAGGTGTTGTCCAGAAAATGGGAAAATATAACAAATACCCGGGCAATGTGTGAGTGATTACAGGAACAAAGTGTTGCTGATTTGTCCCCACGTGTTTTCCTTTATTCCTGTGATTGGTTCGTCTCTTTTAGAACAAAAATAAAACCATGGTTATTTATGAGAGTTGTAGCTGGTAATAAGATCCAGGGATGTTTCCAATAGAAACAACTGGGCTCGACAAAATGCAAATACAAAGTCCAAATTGGAAACAGTGACCACACAGTCCTGACCAAATACATGTAATACGTTTGCCAACAACAGATTTCCAAGTGGTAAGTTTTCAACTGAAAATAAGATCTGTAAGTCTTTTGAAAAAAAAAACCCCAAACATTTTTTTTCACTTTTGTTTACGTAATCGATAACATTGCAAACTAAGTAAAACACGATTATTTGCGATTTTATTGTTTCAGAAGAAAAATATAAATCCCTCATTTTGCTTTATAAATAAAGCGACTTGCTATTTGCATTGTGTAAAACAAGTTATCACAAGACGCATGACTCAAAAACGCACAAGATAACAATTACTGTGCAAAGACGTTACGTCATAACGTTACGCTTTAAGTTTCAAACCAATTTAAGCGAGCTCATCACTCAGCTGCCTACACAGGCAACAAGTACAATGAGTAGTCCTGTAATGATGAGATCACTGATCAGGATTCAATTGCCTTTCCCTTCCGATTTCAGATGAAAACCTTCCAGATGATCGTTTAATTTCTATCAATTACATTATTTCGTGTAGTGATTCAATTCCATTCCATTCCAAGCCGTTTTATTTATGATGATCACTATCAGCAGCCAGATGATGCACCAGATGATTGCTTCGTTCTATCACTTACAGTAGCGAGGTTACGCTTCACGTCTATCACTTACAGTAGCGAGGTTACGCTTCACGTTATACGTCACCTTTTGAGTGTGAAAAGAATTCTAAAATCACTAGATTTCACCTCAGCGACGAACGTGACGCCATAACGCCATAACGCCACCATGTAACTCGGCGACGTTAAGTTCGTCACTGAGACAGAATCTGGTGATTTCCTGTGACATTTTTTTTCTCAGCCCAATATTCAGAGGATGAAATTCCTATCATTTTGGGAACAATTGATTTAAAAGCACAACATGAAATTCCTTTGTTCTGTACTTCTCGAAAATGATAGGAATTTCATCAGCTGTACCAGATCATGAAATTACTGTCAAATGTTTATCGTCCTGTGACAATCGAATTTCATGCTGACCTTATGAGGGAAATGATATCTTAGCATGGAACTCTCATGGAACTTTACATAACATTGATAGAAATTTCATAATCTGAATTTAAATCAACACTTTCTTATACATCAGAGGATGAAATTACCATAAGTTTTGGAACAAGTACACATCAAAAACACAGCATGGGATTCTTTAGTTCTCTCCTTTATTCTGAAAGGTTCCAAAATGAAAGAAATTTCTGGGGTTAACGTATCGTGTACAGGACGTACAGGACGTACAGGACAGAGAAAAACGTGCTTCTTTGCCTCGCTACAACCTATTTGATGTAATGGATATCAGTATCACTTTCCATCCAGAAGAAAATCTACCAGATGATTTGTGTTTAGTTTTGATTGACTTCTACTGATCAGAAGGAAATAAGCATGACCTTGTCAAGGCAAACATCTGACCTTTGTGTGACCTTGAGGGTTCCGCATGACCTCAGAGGTTATCATAAAACGACTTCCCAATTTCATAGAGCATGACTAAGTTAGTTCAACGCACATGCGCTTTGATTTTAGTTTTTAGATTAAAGTAGAGAGGTTGGATCTATGTCCTCTCCGAGGTGCTAGGAATAGCGAGGCTTAACTGCACGTTTCGTGTATCTGATACGTCAAATTTACCATTTCACTTTCTGTAAGTTTTTGAACCACAGATATTCAAAGGCACAGAATGGAATTCTTTTGTTGTCTCAGTAGCGGATTTAGAAATTGCTCAGTACACGGAATTCATATCAGAAGTTTAAAAACAGCGCATCAAAAGCACAGCGTGAAATTCTTTCGTTCTCCTATTTGTTCTCTTCGTTTCCGAAATGATACGAATTTTGTGTACTGTTGAGGGGTGCCCAAAACGGGGGCCAAACATTGTTCAGGGGGCTAAGGCCCCTAAAGCCCCCCCCCCCTAAATCCACTACTGTTTCTCTTTGTTCTGAACGTTTAAAAATTACCAGGAATTCCAGGAGCTGATAGACACCAGTAACCAGTCAAGTTAAATTTTACATAAGCTGCATTATCCATGAAAAAGGCCCATGAAGCTTGAGATCTCTAATAACCAATAAGCTCTATATTATACACATATGCTGAGAGATGTATATGATACACACCTCAGATCACAGGTCCTGTAATAAGCGGGTGACGGATGGGTTCGGTAATTTGATGCCTCGCCTCAATTTGTACGTAACACGCGATCTTTGTGCAGATCTCTCACATGCATTTAGTGTAATGCGTAATACATGTAACTGCCCGGCGATTGCAATGTTTATTGACGGAGCAGAGTCAACAATTTAGTACAACAGTTTCAATTTTTTTTGTAAAAAAACTTCTAAATGATACAAAGAGTAAAACAGAGATTAGAAAATCATTTTCATGAGTTTTTTTTCCATTTACATGTGTTCTATGGAACTAAAAATGATGAAACAAATAATCGTTATTTTGGTTTTTGTGTAACTGTTTTTCTTGTTTTTGTTTTAGTTAAAGTTAAAAAAAATAACGAAAAGAAAACCCCGATGAAACAGGTGATCGACTCTCCATTTTCCAGTTTAAAAGTTTGAACTTGAAATTGAATTGGCCAATTTTTACACGGACCGTTCCGTGACAGGGAGAGTAGAGCGCGGGTGTGCAGGGATGACGGGGGTGACGGAGACCTGCACCCGGCCCTGATGTAATGGAATCAGCGCGGGATTTACTCACCTCGGCACTCTGCCGCATTACAATATATTATTCATTAACTAGATTTTCACTGACCACGAACAATCCTCCACTAACGGATCTCAGCGAGCTCAAGCTGCACGCTTTTATCTTCACGCGTGTACGTTAAAATAGGACGGTTTAAACCGTTTACGTTTGCTGCTGAGGTAGAATCTGGCGATTTTGCATTTTATTACAAAAAATTGCACTTACAATGCCACTTATAACTCCAGAAAAGAGAGCACCAGTTACTCATTAGTTCCACAGAAATAAAAACAAAAATAGTGCGACATATTTTTTCTTTTTAATTTTTTTTTGTTTGACCTTGATTCATTTTTGGCGCCACTGATAAGCCCTATTTTGGACTTTGTGCGACCGTCCTTTGGGTTTTAAAGCCAGGGTGGATCTCTCACCTGCACTCTTCCTTGCTTGTGTCCTGTGGTTCCAAGGATCACATCTGGGGCTACACCTGCCTTGTCCACCAATAGAGGTGTACACTCAATAAGTGTGTACACTGCAGGTTTGCCTTCTGAACATTTTTCGTGTAACTTGATCTCACTATTGGAAGCAATGACACATCCTCCACCAACTCAACTCAACCAACCACGAAAAAGCACGGACACGTGCACGCACGCACACACGTGCACACAGAGACAGCCAGAAAAAAATACATGTAGAAAGAACACAAATCCCGTGTAACTTGACCTCACTAGTAGAACCAATGACACATCCCCCACCAACTCAACTCAAGCCACTAAAGCACAACTAAACTCACTCTCCACTAAAGGCACAACTAAACCACTAAAGGCTAATGATATTTAGATTTGACAGAGAATTAGCCGAACATTTCGGCAACTCACGCTACAAATTTACCGACGATGGAGTAAATCGCGTTAAAGTGTCGTCACAAATTTGGCCCATGCCCTTAAATGGCCATAAGGTCTGGTCAGCTGGACGCTAATGGCGGCCGTAAAAGCTCACGTAAACTGATTTATTGTGAAGGGGTTTTGCCTAAAAGGCCATTTTCGCCTAAGCTGTTTAATATTTCACGGGCTGGGGCATCAAAGCCTGTTTGGGTTGTGCCGGGGTGATAAGTACTACTTTACGAACCATGGCGATCTATCAGAGAATGAGAGAGCCTTTTATTATTGATTGATTCGCTTTAAAGCCAAAGGTTAAGTTGTGATTTTGTCTCAATTTTCGTAATTCTACAAACTTGGAACACCTTTGGTTTTGTGAATGATGATATTTTCGGTTGCATCATATCACAAGAAAGCCATGGAATTAATTTTATACGATAAATCTAGAGAAAAATAATGCTTCTAAAATTTGGTTGCCATTACTGCCAGTCTCGACTTTCAATCGTGCGGTAAAAAAAGCTTTAAAAATTTTGTTTATTTTTTTGTTGATTTTGCTTTGATGCCATTAGAATATCAACAATGCCATAGAATCTGCCTTCTTGCTGCATGTTTTTGAGTCGTATAAAATGAAGAGTTCACTGTAGAATTATACTAAATGTAATCAATTAAAGAATATTCCCAGCCACTAATTTTGGTTTTCTTTATTGTTAATTTTGTTTGAAATTGAACGTGAAATAAAGCTTTTATTTTACTGGTCTACTGAATAGATGATATTACACTGGCTTTGTGTACTGGGAGAAAATCTCGCAAATTCCCAAGGTCCATGGAATGAAAAAATGATGGTACAAATTGCCACAAAAATAGTTTTAAAGACCCAATGCATTGTATTCTTATTTTCTTAATGAATTAGCAGAACAATGCGTTTCTTTAACGAAGCGAAGAAAAAACAAGTAAATCGTCTTTCTGTTGTTACTCAGCGGGGGTCGTTCTCTTACGGTTAAAATAATACTAGCGAGGTCAGGTTACCGTTTAACGTCAACTTGTACGTGTAAGATGAATACTGAAATTTCACCTCAGCAGTAAATGTTACACCTCGGAGTATCTCTACGTTTGCTGCTGGGGGTAATCTGGTGATTTCATGACATATTTTCATGGTTTAACACTTCAGTTTTTAACTGCACCATTTTGAACATACACGTACAGGTGCAGGGATGATGTGTAACTTAAATTTCTTAACTCGAGGGCTGCCGTGCTTCAGGAACCGCATGTTAATCCGCGGGGGTCGTTCTGTAACGGTTAGAATAATATTGACGTTCTTCTGTAACCGGACTGAACAATGCGACACCAAATATTGTGGTTACTGTGTGAACTGTTTGATGATTCTTTGATTGGTTTCTCTCTGATTGAGTAGTTGTGTTTGATACTTTTAGGGATGGATCCCTAAAAGCATCAAACACAACTGGTGGCAGGGCTTGAGAGGTATTGTCGTGGTGGTGGCACGGGGGGGGGGGGGGACAAATTAGTATTTAAGCAGATTGTCTTGAAAATAAAAGCTCCATTATTTGACTCAGGTCTTGAAAATCTTATCAATTTGGAAACATACAGAACAAAGGAATTTCATGCTGTGCTTCTGATGTGGATTCAAAACTGATTCTTTTCCTGTGACAAATATAAGTGATTTGAAACGAGTTAGAAACTATGAAAAATACCCCAAAAACTAGAAACGCAAAGATACAGAAATGACTTGAATTTTAAACATAAAGAATGTGCCAAAAAGATTTGCGTGCTTGTCACAGAGAAGTTTCTTTCAATAATAAAATATAATGAAATTATATAAATAAAATTATAAATAAAGAGTACAGGCGAGAAATCCACCCTGGTTTTAAACCCCATGATTGTGGTCACACAAAGTTTAAAACAGGGTAAGGGTAATAGTCCAAAAAAAAGAAAAGAAATTAAAGTACATTTTGCGGCTTTCTTTCTTTTTTCCACAATCAAAATTTAGCTATCAAAATTCACCTGCCAATTTTCACCATAATGCCAGTGGGATTTTCATTATTAATACTAAATTACATACCATAGGGTCATTATGACTTTGACATCCTACACCCTGGGTATACATTATACACAGATAAGGTTTGCCGGCGGGTATAAGCGAGATTTAATTGGACTTATTCTGACACATTCTTAGAGCACTTAGGGTCTGACTGTAGCACCACAAACAAATCAATTACACGAGATAAGATAACGAGCTGGCGCAGGGCAATGATAACAGACAGACACATGTGGCGTCAGATACACTGCGGCGATTTGTGAAATCACCCGATTCTACAGCTCTAAAACATTTTATTCTGTCGAATGAAAATTGGATAACAAGTGCTCTTGAGCCTTAAAAAATAACTGACAGTAACGATCAAAATAGAAGCCGAACCAGGGACGGATCCAGGATTTCTCGTTGGAGAAGGCGCCCCGGCGCCTTCAGGTAGTTGGAGGGGGCGCCTTTTAATATTTTCCTCCAAAAACCTATGGAAATTAAAGAATTTTGGGCTGTTGGAGGGGGCGCGCGCTGACGGTGCCCCCTTGCAGTACACGGAATTCGTATCAGTTTGGAAACAATGGCTCATCAAAAACGCAGTGTGAGATTCTTATGTCCTCTCTTTTGTTCTAGAAGTTTCGAACTGATACAAATTCCGTGTCCTGGGATCCGCCAATGCGAGACAAAACGAATTTTTGTTTATCATTACATTGTACATTGTCACATCATCAGTTACGTCTTGACATTAGAAATTGTGTTTTCATTTGATAGACTGCAGTTGAACAATTGCAAACTCGTTAAGTTCGCCAATGAGGTGAAATCTGATGGAAATCAAGAAATTCCCCAAATCGGAACGTACAGAACAAAAGAGAAAACACAAGACTTCCATGCTGTGCTTTCGATGTGCTGTTGTTAACAAAGTGAATAGAATTTCATGATTTGGTACTTTTATGTAATTTTCTGGACTCAACGCCATTGTCAAAGACAATGTATCGTACACGTAACAGTACACGGAATTCGTATCAGGACAAAAGTACATCAAAAGCACAGCGTGAAATTCTTTCGTTCTCTCCTTTGTTCCCTTCGTTTCCAAAATGATACGATTTCTGTGCACTGAGGGCAAATAAAAACATGCAACTTAAACTCTCTCTTTAAACCGTGTAACTTGACCTCACTAAATACCCCTTGGCAAACTAAGCCTTATCAGTAATTATGATAATAGCTATCAATATCTTATCAGTAAAGCAAACTAATTAGAGTAGATGAGCCTTCTAATTACAGTTCAATTAGGTAGTTACACTACTGAATACCAGATGGGACGGGGTGAGGGTACGGCTACCAGATGCGCAGGTACTTACTGTAATTACCTGTCAACAGGGTGGCAGGTATCACACCTGGATTACAGGTAAGTTACAGGTAAGCTACTAATTACAGGTATGATGATGTATTTATTACTGTGCACTTTGTATGCACTTTTTTATTCAGAACCAACTCTTCCAAACAAAAATCTGAAATAATGATAGCCAAAAACACTGCATATGAATTTCCCGTTAATCAAATCAAGAAATTCTAATCAGTTTTGGAACAATAGAAAATCAAAGGCACACCATGGAACCCTTTTGTTTCTTTTGTTCTGTACGTCCGAAATTTTTAGGAATTTCTTGATTTGTTGAGCCCTTTAAAATGATTCTATCATGTACTCCTGATTCTAAGCACTCGAAAACTTACAGGCTCAGCGAGAAATTCTGTTCACAGTTTTATTTTATTTTATTTCATATTTTTTGTTCAAACTTGTACTTCTTCACCAGGGCAGGGAATGCATATTTACGTTTTCATAGTGCTATTCATTTTTTTCAAAAATGAAATATAAATCTTGAACTGATCAGGAATTTAATCGCAGATAATGAAAAAAACCAACAAAATGATGGAATTAATGTAACAATGTAACTGTATTTAGATAATTTTTTTACTAATTTTGGAGCAATAAAGATAAGGATAAAAAGGGAGATCGTAAAGATTAAGAAATAAAATGTATCACAATTCACTCAGTGCCGCTGGAAATTGGTAACGCCATTTTGACACAACCAAGGGGGAAATGGCGCAAGATGAGTGCACTCAATTTCACACCCGGGCGCGCGCCCCGGATTCTGAGTATCTTCACAACTTTTCTAATCTGTTCCAATTCATGCCTCAGTCACACCTAGAATTTATCATCTTGAGGAGTCAAGCTACACGTTTTGTTTTTTTAAATTTCCCCCAATGGATATGGAATAAAGCAGAGAGTGAAATATCTCTCAGATTTGGGACAATAAAGTTTTACAATGTGCGTTTATGTGAATTAAATGGATTTCTATTGTCCCCAAACCTGGAGCTGAACAGGGCCAGGTGAAGAATATTATATCAATTTGAAACAATCTTCCCAAGAAATGTTTTACGCTGTGATATTGTACATAAGAACACCTTGAAAAATTTTATTGTTCTGAAAACAGAATTTTCTTCAATAGCACAGTGTAGAATTCTTTTGTTCACTAACATGACCATAATAAAAATATTTTCCTGAACATGTCAAGGATTCACACTTCTCTTACATCTAAATGCAAAAGGTTCAAATAACAGACATAATATTGAACATGCCATGAGCTTCCAGTTCAAAATCTTTAGTCTATTCCGAAATAATCTGGTGGTTTTGTGATTAACCACAACTTCAGGGGATGAAATTCATATCATTGGAACAATGGGAATTCAAAACCACAGCTTGGAATTCTATTGTTGTTACCTTCTTAAAATCCTATCGTTCTCTAAACGTACAGAACAAAAGAAATCCATGCTGTTTTTAAATATCTATTGTTCTAAAACTGATAGGAATTTCATCCTTTGCTATTTTGTTCAAAAGTCAATGACGTAAAAACGTGCAACTAGACCTCTCTATTCACCACCAAATTATCCTTGTGTTTTTTATTACGGGATCACACCTAAAGTTGATAGATTTTCTGCTGTTTGAAGATGATGGGTTATTTGTGTTTTGGGCCCTGAGGCGGAACCAATTGGTTTCTACCTGCGCGCGTGTAAGATTACTTTCTCGTTTAGTAATTTACCAGTGACGTCTTTCAATTACTTAATGTGATTCTGAACCAAATCAAAGCCACTTCTTCAATGGAAGAGGTTTTTGGAACAATAGAACAATAAAATTCCATGCTGATTTATCATGACCATCAACAGCACAGCATAGTGGAACTGTTTTGTTCTTAAGCTTTCCAAAATTGATCGAAATTTTAGGCGCTGCATTAAGATTACGAAGTAGGACATTAATTGCCTAAGATTATTCCTTTTAAGAACAAAACCATTCCACGCCGTGTCTTTCGTGACTGATACACATCAAAACCAAGGTCAAGGCTGCCCCATAACCCCACAAGCTGTGTTTTTCACTCGAGCAAAAGTGCGCTATTGTCCCAAAAATGCGATAGCTATGAAAGACATGCCCCTTTTAAATAAGCCAAAAACTAGACAATCCAGTAGGTTGCAAAGCCATTGCATTGCCCCCAAATGCAAACTGCCCACAACCAAAACCCATTAAAAATGATAAAAGTAAACAGCAATCAACAATTTTTTTGAGTTTAGCAATAAAAGTGAATTTAAAGTGACAGTTTACTTACATATCCCATTCAAAGTAATTATTTTTGCACAATTAAGTCTCAAAGTCAGCTTAAAGTGATGATTTACTTAGATATGCCATTTAAAGTAACATTTTTTTGCCGATTAGGTCTTAAAGCAGATTTAAAGTGATGATTTCCTTAGATAATCCACTTATAGTAAAGTTTTTTGGCCGATTAGGTCTTAAAGTGGATTTAAAGTGACAATTTACTTAGCTATGTCATTTAAATGTTTTTTACCTAATTAGGTCTTACAGCTGTGTAACATGCAAGTGCAGAGCCAACTCCATAAAGATGGATTTTCCCAAATCAGATGATGATGATGGGGGGGGGGGGTTCCGGTGCAAGTCAATCCTGATGATGATGATAGGGGGGGGGGTCTTGCATTTGCAAACTTTCAGCACTGCATTCACGCCGACTTCTAGTTGAATACAATAAGCCGTTGCATGTAATGCAACGGCTTAATAACTGAGAATATTCTTTAATTGATTACATTTCGTATAATTCTACATTAAACTCTTTATTTTATACGGCTCAAAAACATGCAGCAAGATGGCAGATTCTACTGCATTGTTGATATTATGATGCATAGACCCCCTCTCCCTACCACGGTCCCCTGCAACTGCTTGGAAACGAGGAGAACAAAGGAAAGAAGGAAAGCATTTCACGCTGTGCTTTTGATGCGCTATTGTTAAACTTCTGATACAAATTCCGTGTACTGCAACGACGAATCCAGGATCCATATTTCTGACAATTCTTCCCTAACTGATGCTTTTCTAATGGTGTAAGTCACAAATTGGTAAGTACGTTATTTATGGTCAATTTCCAGACTAGGAAACTCCTTGTTAAGGAGTACATGTGCACTTACTAAGGAACATGCTTCTCTGTCATCCCCCAAGGAGGTAAAACCAATCAACTTGGTCTGAGTTGTGTCGGGCATAAGCATGAACTGTGTATACATTCATCTCAAGGAGGCTGTTTCTTCTTCTGTTGTAGTTTAACAACCACTCTCTTGTGAAGAATGTGTGTTAATTTGCAACTATCTTAAATACTCAAGTTCATAAAACGTAATTCTAAGAAATAATGAAAGAACGAATAACTGGAACGAATAACGAATTCTGACCACCAGAGTACGAAACGGTAAATAACTGCATGAAACTACTTTGAAAAATCTTTACAGGAAATTATTGAAACATAAATGTACATTGTGCCTGCCATGGTTGGGAATTTCTATTTAATCTACCCAGAGTCATTTGAACCGTTGTCTACGCACAATATGTAATCTTGACTCCATCAGCAGACAAGAACTCCCCCAACGTTTTAAATATTGACAGAATTTTTTTGCACTGTACCAAAAAAACATGTCGAAAGTTGGATGAATGTCATTGCATTATTAATGGTCTTCAAATGTTCCATACTTGCGAAATTATTTATAATTTCATATCTTGACACCAATGTAAAAAAAAATGTTTGAGAAACAAAAAGTGAAATGTAAAAATTAATCAATGGCAATAGCAAATAAAGTTTGAAAAATTAAGAAATTCCATGATTTTGTTCTTTTTTGCAACCATCTGAAAATATATCAATTGGGTACAGGCCATTCCAGTACACGGAATTCGTATCAGTTCGGAAACAATGGCGCATCAAAAGCGCAGTGTGAAATTCTTATGCTTCTCTTTTGTTCTAGACGTTTGAGACTGAAACAAATTCCGTGTACTCCACACAGTAAGTTTTGGGGTTAGAAATACATTGTTTTATCGCTCATTGCGTGTGACTATGTCGTTTTGTGTTCAGAAAATAATATCACGGGAGCACGTGGAGCTGTACAGAGTGAGACTTACACAATGAGAGAAGCTGTTCACTGCACGCCTGAGCCTCTTGACGTAAAGGTCAAATCCTGTCCAACTAGCCTTACATAATACTCTCTCAGGAAATGTAACTAGAACAGGAAAAGTTTATGTTCTAGGAGCAGCTGGTCTCAAGCTGAGATGTTGATTGCACTTTACTAGAAACTCTTTTTATAAGTCTGGAAGGTTATGATTAACACAATAAATTACTTTGGGACTATTGAGCCAAAGAATAAGAAACTTTCTCAAGTGTTCCTTTGTGCTGTTGTCCTAGGAAGAGCACAGCGTAATTTTATATTGTTCGCTTATCTACAGTGGAACTTGCTTTGGGCGGACCTTCTTTTGCACGACCGATCTCGTTTTGCAAGACCATCGGACTTTAAATGTAAGGAATTAAATTTCACCGAAAATAAGACTCCTTTGCAAGACCACTACCATAATTACCCCACTGGCGACCACTTTTATTCCCACAATTGGGTGGTCGGCCAAAGGAAGGCCAAGTACAATTTCAAGAAGATTATGGTGGTTAAGTTTAGTTTTGTCACAACCATAGACGTTATACATTAGGAATTGAAAATGAAATAAGAATTTTGATTGAGACTGCTCTACTGAATAAAAATGAAAAAGAAAGAAGGGATGCTTTCAACATATCCAAGCCCTAGAAATATCTTTATCAAATTTTTATCAAATAACATGTTACTGATTGGAAACATCCCGTAGATTCTTCCATGCATATGTTGGAATCCTAATTGTTAGAAAACAATCCTGTATCAGAATGTAAAAAACGTGAGATTGCTAAAATATTCATACCCTTACATATCATACATATAGCTCGTTTTCATAAACTTAACGCCCATCCTTTAATGCGTTTAGAGTGGTTTATTACCTTATGCTACCATCAGCTCATTTTCAAAAACTTAATGCACTTCCATAACGCAACAAAACGAATACTGAGAGTAGCGTTATGTTGGTTTATTTCATAACGCTACCAGACCAGCATTAAACCACCATATAGCATTTGTTGCCTTAAAGGATGGGCGTTAAGTTTATGAAACCGAGATGATACTATTTTTGAATCATATGTTAGGGATTGGAAACCTAGCACGAACACAATTTACTGTAATTACACGTCAAAGATACTAATCTACATGCGACAGTAGTTTCATTGCTTTCAACACGCGAAAGATGAATTTGAAACGAATAACGAATCTCCACCATCATATTTCATACTTAGAATGTACAATATAAAAGGCATATGAAACTTGATTGTTCCCTGGAGTGCAGTTCATCATTTATCATTTCTTCTCCTTTATGTAGGTTCTGTCATGTAGCGGGAATGTGTATGAGGCTGCTGAGTGAAATGACACGAGATTTATGCGGAAATAAAACACGAAGGGAAATGAACGTTAACAGCTCGCGGATTATAATTCGTTTAAAGGACATAAAGTTGTGCTGCACTTTTTACCACATATTATCCAAAGACATCTGCAGCCTGCAGTATGCCATTCGTTGCTAAGTAGTTCTTTTCGCCACAGATAAGGGCTGACGGATCTGTACGAACAACTATTTCGATTACTGGGGCCTTTGTGCTGAGACAATTTTATATCTGCATACGTCTTGAATGTGTACACTAACATACATATAACAAACATTGGCGGATTTAGGGGGGGTGCAGGAGGCACGCTTCCCCCCCCCCCCCCTTACGGACAAAATTTTCTTCATTTACATGCATTTTTCCCGATTTTTGGGCGAAATAGGTGAAAATTGGGTTGGCGCCCGCTCTACGGGCCGGGCGCCCCCCCCCATACGAGAAATCCTGGATCTGCCAATGATAAAACATAACACCATGTTCTTATGTTAGGAAAATTTTGTGTGATAACTGCATGTTTGCGAATAAAATTGTATAAAAGCGCATATGTGAGGAAAACACACAAAAGCTTTTCAATCAAACAACAAGATATCCTGTCGGCTATCAAGCTTCAATCCGCCATTTTGCCTGTCATGTGACTCCACATACATGTGCTGTAGTGGCTGCAGGGAACACAAATCTAATCTCATGTGACATCCTTGGCACCTTGCCAGAACTTTCAGAAATCAGGTCAGAAATCAAAGCAGGAATCTGGTGAAAACAGAAAGCTGAATGCATGATAGAGGGAATTCAGCTCAATTGTAAATGGTGCGGGTTATTTAAGTCTGTAAGACAGCGTGAATTTTAATTGTTTTAATGTACAACTGGTTTCCCGAGATATTCAAATATTCAAATATTATCAAAAACGTTGAGATTCTCGCAACGAAGATCAATATAAAAATATATAAGTGTAAAGCATATGGTGAGTGCAAGGCCATTTAGACAGAAAAGAACGATGTACATCTATATTGCGCTTATTCAGCTGGCTAAATGGTCTACATTTTGCGTCTATTAAAATACCCGATTGCCCTTGTTTGTCTATGCCATCTATTAATTGTTTCACCATATCAATTCAATTAAACATTGTCTGCATCTGCATTATATAACTTCAAACATTTACATGCTGTCTATGGAGACCATTAAAGAGCACACTGTGATTTTCGCGTGAGCAGAAAATGATCATAGTTTAGCCAGCTGTTCTGCATTGGTGGATTCCGGGAGGTGGGGGGCGCCGCCGGCACTCACTCCACCAAAGACCGAAATTTCTTTAATTTTCATAGGGTTTTGGAGGAATCTAATAAAAGGCACCCTTTCCCGCCACCTGAAAGCGCCGGGTGCCCCTACCACGAGTGATCCTGGATCCGCCCCTGTTCTGTAACGTTCCACTGTGCCTAAATGACACAATTTCATCATATAACTTTGAAAAAAATCTACAGTATTCGTTCACAGCTATGTTTGCCTTGCATAATGCTTTTAACATTTGAGTAGTAAGTCATTCTGGCGACAGAAGAGCATCATCATATCTATGAATCATCCACCAACGTTATAAACGTCCTTACGTGCGGAAAGTGAGAAGTGACGTTCCATTTATGAACAATTCAGCACTGAAGCTGTTGAATATTTATTGAAGTTCGTTATGTCAGGGGATTTAGTCCCCAAGAGGTCAATACAGATATCGTGTTAACGACCAGAATGTTGTGATTTACTCACCGCCTAAAGTGAGGTTTTTATGGTAAATCCTCTGGGTGCGTGCTCTGATTGGATTATAGGGATTTTGCCATGGTTACAGCATCTGGGGCCTCCTGATATACATATTTGATACATGAAATTGGTTAGAATGGGAGCTTTAGGATCAGGGAGGATGATTGCTGTTGTAGATCTCATAAATGTTTTGTTTGATAAAGAAATAAAACGAACATTGGGCCAACAGAACAATTAGTACGGGGCACGTGCCTACAGAGAAAGAGAGAGAAAGGGAGAGAGAGAGGGAGAGAGAGAGAGACAGATAGATAGCTAGAGAAAAAGAGAGACAGAGAAACACACAGTGGGGTACAAAGACTGACAGATAAAGACCAAGAGACAGTGAAACAGAGAGAGGCAGGCAGGATGAGATAGAGAGAAACAGTGAGGGATTAGGGAGGTAGACAGTAAGAAACTGTTGTTCAAATAAAAGACGGGGCGTAAAGTTCTAAAATATCATTTTAACCCCAAACTGAGACCAAGATTGAGTAGACAGCTAGACAGAGAGTAATAAAAACAAAGGAAGACAAGGAGACATCAATTAACACAAAACGTAGAGTAAAACAGCGGAATAATTACAACAGGCCAGACTTACAACACTGTTATCCGTATCAGAATCGGTACAAGTGACGCATCATTACGGATCACTTCTTCGAAGTTCAGACATGATTAACCGACTGGCAGACACATCTACCAGGGTGTGGGATGTCAATCTCATAATGACGCAAAAGACTTATGCAAATTCATAATGCCATCAAAAATCTCATCGACAACATGTTAAATTTTTGAACCAATTTGTAGAAAATGAAAGTAATAATTGCTTAAAATAAGAACTATAAGAGATGTAAGAGATGTTTGGTGCCTCAGTTGCCATTTAAGCAATGACAATAAGGTGATTTTTTTTACCATTTTTAACATTGTGTCAACGGGACTTCTTGTTGGCATTATGAGTTTGCATATGGTGTTTACGTCATTATGAGGTTGACATCCTCCACCCTGTCTACACGTCTGTACAGAAGTGAACAGGCAAAGGTTAACTGTCTGCGACCACAGGGAGATATTCTGTGTGAGTTACGTCTAATGTCATCAGCTTACATGAAATAATGTGATGTTCTCAGCCAATGGTTCTGGGAAAACCGTTTATTTTTCTTTCTTGTTGATTCCTAAAATTTCTTTAACCTTTTCGAAGAACCTCACAGAGCTGAAGAATTACATGTCTTGCCACAGGAGGGAAGTGTAGCTTGTATTTGTTGCCCGTCAGGTGCTGCCACAATTGTGAGGCGGCAGAAAACTCCTGCGCTTTACCTTTTCAGTCCAGCACACCATCACATAATTTTAGCTATAAAATCACGCTATGTATGTAATACTTTGTACCCTACTGCATTACGCACACAGCATCTTTTGGACTTCAAAAGTTTGGTTCTTTGGAACAATAAGTTCATGCTGAGCTTTTCTTCCAGCCAATAGCATTTCATACAATAGCATTTCTTTTTTCAAAAAGTTCCGAAATATGTATGACTTTTTTACTGAAATGACAAAATTCGAAATCTTCCAAATGAAATCAATTCTACGCAAGTAAGGGCAAAATATGGCAGTAGCATTTCCAAAAATCTTCACAGTACTGATTAAAAGATTGAGTCGGCAGAGATCTCCGAATCCTAGCAATTTCTGGGAGTCAATATTACAACAGCAATGATAGTGATTATAAAGAACGTAACCATCAAAGGAACAAGGTGAATTACGTGTCTTTGATGTACTGTCGTATTATCAGGACGGAGTAATAGGGATTAACCTGGTAATTGAGATGTTTACGATAACAACACCGATCTATATTTTTGCAGTTCGGAAATTCTTCGGTCAATTCTTTCCGACTCAGGAAAACCGTTATTTTAGACGTGTAGCATGCGCTTTTGTCCAATATGTGATGTTTTCCTCTCTAATACGCCACGGAAAAGGTCTGACTGATTATTATTATTATTATTATTATTATTATTATTATTATTATTATTATTATTATTATTATTATTATTATTATTA
>JBCAUI010169198.1:0-17532 GCA_038406195.1 Haplosyllis anthogorgicola
GATGCCAAGTGGGAGATTATTCAATCAAAGAGATAATTACAATCTGGCAGTTATTGACCTAAGTCAATCCTCTAACAACCTTCTTTATCCAACAACTTTTGGTAAATTCTCTTTTATTAGTAGTTATTTGATTTCGTCTACCTCATAAATCAAAAGTGCATCACAACTATGCTTTTGTTAAAACTAAGTTTTGGGTGTGCACTCATACAATAGCTTGAAAGAAAATTAATTCCTTGATTTTACCCCGGCACCCCTTTTCAACTAAACTGTCTCTGTTATTTTTAGATCTGCCCCCGGCCATTTATAAATAAGTAGTACTCACGGATCGCATGTCCTCCTGTATCCTTCCGCTGAGACCACCCGTGAAGCTTGGCGGAAGGTTCTGTTCATCCCGAATCTGAACCTCAAAACTCTGTCGCGTGATGTGCCGGCCATCCTACATAAACAGATAATGTATCGTAATATAGAATATATCTTGCATGAACTTATTGTGTGGATCAGAGGATTAGACGTTTAACAAGAAATGTACGGGAACCTGTATAATATTTTAACCTTATGATGACCTACCCAGAGTTGGATATGGGTGTGGTATGTGCAGAGCATTAGTCGTTTAAGAGGTACTCAGACTTGTTTGGGAACCTTTAGAGCATTTTGATGTGGATTGGAATGGAATGCGCACCGAATTAGGTGTGTAAGACACATCCAAACTTGTATGGTAGCATGTTCATTCTAACATTATGACTTACTTGAATTGAAATGGAATGTGCGGAGAATCAGATACGTAAGACCTTAATTTGATGTGTGTGGAATGTGCAGAGAATTATGCGTGTAAGACATACCCAGACTTGTACGGGAACTTGTACAACGTCTCTGTCGAAGTCGATGCCCTTCTTGAGGATCATGCGCCCGACCCACGCGATGTTACTCGCCTCGTGCGTGTGCATCTCGAAGTAATCACACGGGTCAAACACCTGCAAAACGCAACACACGTGCTATAAATTGCAGACATGCCAACTCTCACGCATTGAGCGTGAGTCTCACACTTTTTGGACTCTGGCACGGAAAGAACCGAAAAAATCATTTACCATTTTATTCATCGTGAAAACATTAACCCTAAATTGAAATGTTTCAGTCTTGTCTTAAACTATCATAGATCACAAATCAATGATAATTTTTTGTCTGAAGTACTGTAATTAACTAAAGCAGTGTGTCTCACGCATTTGCACCACCCAAATGAGTGAGATCTCACACATTTCAACTCTCATAGGTTGGCATCTCTGAAATTGTTACTTAGAATTGCGGTTAAATATAATATAGGTTTATCTCTACAGGCAGTGTCCCGTATGAGAAGGCTAGTTTGTATGCTCCTCAGAGGGTTGATCTGGGAGGGGGTGGTTCCCCCTCATGAATGGAATGACACAACACAGCAGAAAAATGGAAAATTGTAAAGCGCACTTGAAAATGTTTAACATTCCAAGTCGCGCTATTTAAATTAATAAAGTTTAAGCTTTGCTTTGTTAAATTTTTATGTATTTTAATAAGGAATATTATTAGCAGCATTTGTACTGTTGGCAGTGGCCGTTTAAATAGGCTTTTATTGTACAGAAAAGATCTTCATCTTAATGCACATGAGGCTAATTTGTCAATGGCAACCGTAAATATACTGTCACCAGTCGGATCCACTTAACATGACAAAGTACAGAGCGAGAATTATCTGTCGCAATCATCTACCATTATATCGTAAAATCACGCCGAGCGGAAAATTGAATGATTTGACCGGACGGCCGAAACGGCGGAAAATTAGTCAATCACGGCTGTTAGTTCGGGCAACGGCGCGCGTCACCTGTGTAATTATCGTACATGTATTTGAACATATCCTTCAATTTGTCCAGTATTTGGTCAGCAATTTGGCTTTTTTTTTTCAATGAAAGTAGTATTCGTTCCCATTCTTCACAAAGGATATTGTTATGGTATTAGAGTATAACTGACCAATAAGTCCATGAAAAGCATCGAAACCTCTTGTAACATGGTGGTTGATTTAAATTGCTTTTAAGGGATCCAATGAGGTCATATCTTTACAGATTACGAGTTTCCGTAGTCCTACATGCATTTGCAAACATGTGGGCTCCACCAAATGCGAATTCGCACTATGATCAAAATTATCACGCACCTTTTTTTCCGCAAAGTTAAAAAAACAGTGACCTTAAGAGAAGGTATGAGATTGGCCTCACGGGCCAGCCTAGGGCCCTCTACTGGTGAGGCACCACCACTAGCGGGCGCTACACACATACCTGAGACAACTCGGGGCGTTCACACACCACCTGGAGGATGCTTCCGCTCTTGTCGCCATCGTAAATCTTGATGTTGTCAAACACATACGTGTTCACCACGGCTCTCTGTAAGGAAAAACAGAAAAACGTAAACGTTAGGACGTAAAATTACAGTAACTCTCATTTTGAAGGGGCATCCACTTGGATGGGCGATCCAGCTTTACGAGCAATTTGAAAGCAAATTTAAGGTGCCCTTTAAAACGGAGTTCTACTGTATACAGTAGATAGTGCATTTCTGTTGGATGAATTAGTTGTGAAGAATTCTCAAAGTGTATCGATCAGAAAAACAAAACAGATTTTTGTGACAGTGTACTCATAATAACAACAGTATATTGTTCGCCTGAGAGCGGCACTCTAAAAATAAGGAATTAAGACAAGCAACTCGTTTTCATAAACTTAATGCCCATCTGTTAACGCAACTAAACGCAGCAACAGACTCAGTGGGTCTTCATAAACTAAACGGACCGTCCTTAACGCACCGACACTAACAGTGTAATGTTCAGCCAATGGGGCTAACGCTCCCGGGAAGCTCAACGCGTGATAAACGGTCCAAAATTCGTGTCCGTTTAGTTTGAGAAGACGCGCTGAATAACTGTTTCTGTTAAGTGTGGCGTTATGCATTATGTTGTTTTATTACAGAACGCTGGTCTGGTAGTGTTATGAAATAAACCAACATATTCATCTTGTTGCGTTATGGATGTGCATCAAGTTTATGAAAACAAGTTGCTTGTAGCATTAGGTGATAAACCAACATTTAACGCTTGTTGTTGCGTTAAAGGATGGGCGTTAAGTTTATGAAAACGAGTTGAAGGATTTAGCCTTAAAACAACGCGATTCCTTATCCGCGAAAGCGCACATGAATGCATACTTTCAAACTTGCGTTTTTTCATGTTAAGTTAATAATATTCTACTGTGCGTGCAATAATATAAGTAGTATATCAATATAATGATGAATGCTTTGTTTGTTTATTTATTTAAACTGTATTTATTCAGATCATGTGCGACTCTCCTCGTAGGTCAACAATGTTGCCTTAAGTCAAGAGATGAACAATTACATGATTTATGTAACGAGAACAGCCCATTTAATGCGCTCGCTTTTAAGATTTTTTTCTCACAAATATTTCTTCGTTTTTTATGTATGTTTACTTGTGAAGGAGCCGAAAGAAATAAAATGCCATGACGATATGTTGCCAATAATAATCGAGACTATTGTGAAATTTAACCTCGAAAGGGAATCTCAAAATCGTTTTCATGTTGGTGTAGTGGTTTAAAATATCCTCTGGTCTGAGAATGATGAATCTCTTAACTGGTTTCTTATGTTGGTGTAGTAGGTTAAAAAAACTAGTAAAAATATATATTGATCTTGTCGTTTATATCTTAGTGTAGTAGTTTAAAATAGTTCCTAGTTAAATCGCTTATTCTGGGTGTAATGTTTTATCTGGATGTTGTGGTTTGAAATACCTCCTGTTTGTGCATTGTTGCTGGTTGTTAATCAGCTAGGTAATGCTGTTTTGTGTAACTGATGTATTGTTTTGTGAGCCTGGCCCTTTTGAGCAGATGAGGACCTGGGTTCAATTGAGACTTGGAATAAAAGGCAGTCCCTGTCCTATTAAACCGAAGCACCTTTAAACCACTACACCACAACCACTCAGCCTTAAAACGATCGTGATTGGTCCCCGTTGGTCCCCGCAGGGAATTATAAACCCATTGGAAACGTAATGATCACCGATCTTTCTCTCACTATGGTGTCAAATATCATTCACTTTTTGCTACAAAAAGCTAAACACAATGTTCAATCTTCTTTTTATGTGATACTACTTTTTTCCTTTTTGTCTTTTTGTTGTAAAATGGAGAAATCAATTCTCTTAAACTTTAGCACTTGATTCCTTTGTTTGTAACGCAGTATGGACCTCCACAACAATAAGTAAAATAGCAAAAGAATAAATGAATAGCAAAAGAATAAATTCATGACATAAAATATGCCTCTTCCCAAATCAGTACAAGTGAAATAGGGACACATACAAATATGTGTATATTAACTGTTTACATTCTTGTCAGGGTATACGTCTAAGTATCAATGACCATTCAGAGCGTAGTACTCCTTTCCAAGGCACCTTTGAAGATCAACCTAATTTTTCATACTTTAGGCAAATTCTCCTTCACCCCCTTCTTTAAAATAAAGGAAGCTATCCCTCTTGAGGGGCGCATATTTATCTGTCCACCTAAAATGTCACAATTCTGACCTTAACCCCCTAAATTGAAGAATGACGGACGGTTGATGTAGGGGGCGCACGTTTCTGGCGCCCTCTCCAACCATTGCTTACCTCACTGATTGTGGTTTTGTAGGTATTGAACTCGAACTCTGGCGTCTCGTCATTAACATCTAGGATGTTCACGATCAGACTGTGCGTCGTCTGAAAAATAGAGAAAATGCATTAAAATATTTTAAAATTACAGTGTAGACACTGCAGGATTCCCCCCAAATTGTACGGCTAAAATGTACACTCAGTAAATTAAAACGTTTTTACTGCAGTGTATCATAGTTTTTACATAATGTTTACAAACAAGTTATTTTGTTACTTTTATATTATAATTTGTTTGAGGATCAAATGTGCAGAATTTATGTGCAATTTCGTCTGTCACTAAACACCACAGGGCACGTCGTCTTTGCAAAAAATAATCCTTGAATCAACTAAATTTTTATTTAAATCTGATAACTTGTGCCCACAAAAGGAGAATTGTTCTTTTGATTCACTATGCACAATATATTTAGTGTTACAAAATCGCATGTAAACTACCAATTAGTTTAGAAATTGCAGACAAAAAAGGGAAAAGTTGTGCAATGTTGTGGACCCTTAGTTAGAGATAATTTGATGGGTTCTATGATAAAAAGAAATTAAAAGGGATAACATTTAGAAAAAGTTGATTGCTGATTACGTGATATATTAGAATTTGAATTGATAGTGTTGGCATCATTCAGGTGCAAAACCTGAATATTTATGTAAGGCCTAAGGCCTAAGTTTTTGAATTACATTTGTCGCAGCACATAGAAATAAAAAAGAGGAATAAAAAAATGAGGTACTGTTTTAAATTAAAACTGCTCAACTTAGATTTTTACCCTTTGTAGAGGACCGAATTATGTAAATTGGGTAAGCATTATCGTAAATTACAGCAGGACTGGTAGTGTGTGCGCTTGGTTTATTAGACATTTTGTCCTGCACAATGCAGGCCTAATGATCATTTTGTGATTTAAAGTCTTGTAGTTTGATCTGCTGTTGGCCACTGATCTTAATGCGCACCACTTTGCATAGTTTTTGTTTAATTTTTTTTTGTGGACCAGTGCCCATGTGTGGGGACCTCTCCAACGCAACGAGATGGACAACCTGTCGGTTACAGCCTCGCTCTGCATAGTCAAATACACGGGGTGGGGTTGCTCCGCTATCACACTACTCCACATCCAGTCTGAAACTCCTGAATTTTGAATTTCCCTTCAGCGCCCATATAAGGTATGGTCTGGTCTCACACTACTCCACATCCAGTCTGAAAATCCTGAAATTTGAATTCCTCCAGCAACCACATATGGTATGGGGTGGGCGCGGGGGGGGGGGGCAGCGCCCTCTAGTTTCAAAACATTTCATAAAATCTCTCAATTCTAGATCTCCATTGTTGGAGAATCCTCGCTCATATATGAACGAGGCTAATTAGGTATGTTCTCTGCTGGACGCACTCCACCTCTGCATGCAGTGTTCCTCAGGATGGTGCTACATCTGCCTTTCCACTAATATGGTTGTACACTGTGTAAGCGTGTATACAGCAGGGTAGCAGAGGAGGGCAGGCAGTAGTGGTGCTCGAACCCAGGCGGGCCGAGGGCACTTTGCAATTTTTTCTTATTAAACACAGAAGAAACGTAACTGACCTGACTCGACCCGTCGCTCGCTGTCACTTGTATCGTAAAACTCGTCGTCAACTGAAAATATACAAAATACAAATCAATTACTCAACTAATTAACCAGTTTATGTGAACAAATGGTGATGTTGTTATCTAGCATTCATGTAGAAAAATATCTCATGTCATTTTGTAAATTTTGTGTCAATGGTGGGGTGGGGGGACAAGGGCATTGTTATCTGAGCACCCACCATTCTGTGGGCCACTGGTACCCTTGCTCTGTACTTGGAAATAAAATTGTAACTGGAAATAAAACCGGAATTTTACAACAATCACAAACACATATACTCGCACGCACGCACCCACATCGAATACACAGTTTGTGCACAAAAAGACGTATAAAGACCATCTTTAATTTGTCTGTATTCATTTGTGAACTGTGTTATGTACAGCTGGGCAACTTTGCTTGCATAGTCTGACAGCTATATTTAGTAAGAAGCATGATAAAAAGTACAGAAGGCATATCTATTCAATTGTTTGGATTACATTTTGAAATTTGGCATAAAAACCCTTTTAGCCTGTAAAATTGGTGCGCCAAAGTATTATCGCAAATCTATTGACATTTTTGGTGACAATTTTTAATACTGTCAGCAGTTTGACTATTTGCTGCCAAAGTTTAATTTCTTTTCCCTCAATGTACTTTGAACAATTTGTCAGTTAAATATAATCCAAAAGATTAAAAACATCAAAAAAACACTTTGAAAATCTGGACATTATTTGTGTTGAGAAAAGCCGAATACAAAAGCTGGAAGTTAAAGGGTGGCTGGACGTCAGGGAGAATTTATTCCACTTCAAATAATTTCTAAAAGATTTGTTTACTATGCGTTGTTTGCGCTGAATAATGTTGTGTAGAGAACTGTAAACAACGAAATAACCGAAACATTTGTTTAGCCCCGTTTTCTCTTTTATTTCTTTTCTTTACAAACTTGTAAGAGATGGCAAAGAAACGAAAAAGTCGCCTGCGATTAAAGCGTCCAAAATAATAATTCTCTTTTGTGTATGTATATTTTTAGATTAAAACCTACTTTTCTTTAAATAATATGGAAATATTTTGGGCAATAGACACTTCATTTCTGTTTAGATATCTCCAAAAGTGACCATGCGTGTGTGCGTGTGTGTTTCTATTTGTGTATGCACATGTATGTGCGTGCGTGTGGCTTGCGTGCAAGTCACTTCTTTATCTGCATCTGCAACACCTATCTGTATTCAAGTGAGTGAATCTCTTAAACACTTTGCCTCATTTCTTTGTCTTTTTTTTTTTTAACCAAAATCACTTTTTTTCCGTTAAGGTCTTTCTGTTATTTTTGTCCCCATGTAATTTATTGTATTTTTGCGTCCACTCCTGGAGCGCCAGGGTTTCACTCTACAGTACAGTGTTTTTATAATTGAGATTTTGCCGACGGGGAGACCACCGTGACGACCGACATCACGTTGACATGTTCTTGGCAAATAACCGTTCCTCACGTGAACTTTCAATTTGACAACGATTAAGAATTCTTTTTTCTACGAAGTTTTGTCCGTCGGATTATGTTGCATTTACATAAGTTTTACTGTTGTCACACTTGAAAATACTGTTGCCCGGTTCAGGTGCCAATTCTTCGTTAAATAATCAAAGCAACAAATCATTTTGTAATTTTTATCAATAAAAAGAATTGCATGAAATAAACGTCACTTCCTTTCTTGTTTTGAACGGGTCGCGGCGTCCAAATGGCGAGAGGAGAAACCGCTTGGAAGCAAGCAATCCAGGTTTGACTCCCTGTGCTCTCAATAGGGATTTGGGCAGATCTCAATAAATTATTGCTTCATCACACCAAGGCACACCTGTAAGTTGCCCATGTTCTCGGTTAACTCAAAGTTGGGGCTCATGCCACAGTTGGGTGAGATTCCTGTCGGAATGTCAAACTTTTTAAATAGTATTGATGACTTTAGTACATCAAGAACAAATACTTAACTTATGACCAAGTTTATGGTGTAAGATTTTGACAGAGATAGATCAAATTCATCACTTCGTTGCTCATTTTAATGACGCAAAAATCCTCTGTTATCTCTTTTTCCCCCGATCTGTACAAGTACCAATTTCTGTCAAGGTAGTGAAAACCAGTGATTTATGTGATTCGGCAAACGTAACTCTTCTACCTGAATTGATAAAAATGTATGCACGTGCAGGAATCTATGTAAATACAAAATTAATACCGAATAGAAAAAAGAATTGCCTCACAGGAAGAACGAAAAACACAACAGATCTCTTGTGAAAAATGGCTTTAAAATTGCTCCATTATTCTGCAATTTCAAGGGGGATTTTACCTTTAGAAGACTTAAAGAGGGTTAAGTGTAATTTTGTATGTAAAATTCAGATCACTTTTCACTCTAAAAGCAAAGTAAACTAGCCCAAACAGGCCTACCACATTCTTTTGTGCATAGGTGTTCCTCTCACGGGAATCATTTGGATAACTGCGAAAATATTTTTTCCAAGGATTAAGTCAGATCATCGGCTACTTTCCCACATACAAACTGTCACATCCGACATACACGGTCCAAGTCCTGTTTCGTTTTTTAAATTAAAGATGAGCAAAGTTTATAAACACTGACATGTTGACATACCCTTTCTTCAGTTAAGGATTTGACACAGAAGGTCTGAGTCCTGTTTCAAAACTTAAAATGTGGTCTACCGTACAAGCTACCAAGTCACACTACACAAATACCGCACCCATCAATAGTATTTATCTTTCTTTCTCCCAGGCAGTCTGACCACCATGAATAACACTGCCACACAACGTTTACCGAGAAATTCCACAGCAAATAATAATATAATTACTAAATTTGTGATTGTCAACAAATGGTCAATTGAATGGCCGAATACCATATGTAGTAACAACAAGTAAAAGTGTGAAATTCTTTTCAAATTATTTACTACTACTTCTGAATATATTGTTAATATCCACTGCAAAGTGTATTATGAAAGACTGCCATTTGAGTGTATAATTGAGAATCTTAACCTTAAGTACAGTACTTGAATTCTTCACCCTTTTGATCCAAGACTTTTAAGAGCGTGTATCATTAAAATATACCTAGTGTTATAACTTACAATGCATCTTGCTTAAAAGTAAAATTTTAAGGTATAATAACCATACAATCAAACATTAAATTGTAGGTTTTTCTGTTGTAATTTTAAATGTGCGAAATAAGTCCGGTTGACCCCAGCTTATCAACGAATTTCAATGTAATCTTTGTTATTTTGATATTTTGTTGCATATGCCGTGAGATAATATTCATGTACAACCAATAAATCAATTTAAATATTGAGACGTATCTGATTTATTATATGTCACTGTGGATCCAAAGTGGTTGGGCAATATTTTTCATATGTTGGATTACGCTGCATTGGTTCTGAACAGTATGAAAATGAAACAGTACAAAACAGTACAGAATGAAATTAATTCACATCATTTTTACCTTACACTATTAGAGTTAATTTGTTTATATTCGACGACATAACAGAAACTTGCAGCTACTATTAAAAACGTCAATAGCAAAAGAATCATTGATATTTCTTAAGTGTCTTTTTACTAGTATATTCTACGATACAATAAATACTACATACAGAACACAATCTATCTTCTTAATTTTCATTCGAGCAGTACAATAAAAAAAGTCTGGCGATCCCACAGCGTAACCATTTAAAGTGACTCAGAAAAGCGTAGTAAATCCTGGGTGAAGTCAGGTGAAGCGGAAAATACGATTTATTTACGTTTTTCTATTATTTCTTTTCAACAAATAAATGACTCAGGCATTTATATAGTAAATGCTATGCAAGTTTTCACGTCCGCAACCGAGGGGTAGAATTCATGCAAATCGTTCATTAGGCTTTTTTCCATTCACTTGAATTACATTTAACTTAAGGTAGTTTCACAGCTGGCAAAACAATGAAATACAAAATTTAACAAATTTAACTTAAAAATTTAACCCAAATAAAGACAACCGTTTATACCCATCACACTCAGAAAGCAAAACCGAGTGAACTCAAAACGGAACGGGCCAATCCAACCAGAACCAAAATCCTGCTGGAAATGTAATCCAAACAATTTAAATTTTTGGACCTCGTTCCACCAAAACGTTTAAAAATTAATCAAAAACAATTGGGACTAATTTGCTCTATCAATCTTATAAACTGACAGGCACAGGCATACCAACACGAACACTCGAGAAGCCCCCAGTTAGAACTTTCTATCAGCTGTGATCAAGTGTGTGGGATGTGGAGATGGCCCACCAGCTGTGATCAACATACCACTGGCTTTAAAATCCAATAGCCGAATCATCCCATATCAAGGGCACCAGTGGCTAGCTGTGTCAACTCCCCCTTCTCCGGGAAGGCTGGCTGTGCGCCCTCATGTTTTTATCGTCGCATTCTGATGTAAATAAGACGTGAATTGCTCATCTTCCATCACATCACACGGACACCGCACAGGTACCATACAGGTAGCACAGGTATTCATAACACCTTGACACATCGCCTGCCAGCAACACAAGCTTTTTACCTTGTCTTCACCTTGAGCAAAATGCCGAGTTTTACCTAATTAAGGTACAGTGTTTACAGCAATCATTTTCCATGGGCTAACACCAACCAAATATTCAATTATAAGCTGATAAAATAATTATTTTCCAGTTTCAATAAGGTATCTTGTCATTACCTTTAAAGTAAACCCTTCCGAAAATAGACCATCTTGACCTGTATTGTTCTATCAATCGTTTGTCGGGAGAACCCAGTTTCAAAAGAGTAGCCTGCTACAGTCGCGGTTCCGAACACTCTGTTTATAGCTTCAAAGGAGAGTCTTGCTATAATCATGGTTATCTTTTCTTCATTAGATACCAAAAAAATAATTTTAAAAAATAAATAAATAAACAACTTAAAAAGGGCTTCCAGTGCAGGATAACACGGTTTGTGTATAACAATACCCTAAACAGTCCTTTGACATACCCATACAGGGTATTCACAACACTGACATGAACCTGATTCAGATCTCTGCGGTCGTCTCCTGGTATGGCAGCTATGACTGGCATGTTATCCCCGCATTTCATAATCTCATAAAAGCTATTTTTCCTTTGAAGTCAGGTCACACACGAAATGTTAATGGACTCCATTTTGTAGAATGTGTAATGCATTTGCCTCTTGTTTTATATCTGTTAAGGCCTTTTTTTTTAATCATTTGGATTACATTGCACTGGCAGGATTTTCAAAGTGCGGCGGTCGGAAAAAAAATAATAAATAAAAATTTTAATTTGCCCCCCAAAAGCCTAACTGTTTGAAAATGTTAGAAAAATATGATTTTTGCCCATCGAGTTCTGATGATTGTGGCCGTAGTGACTGTATTGTGCCGTGCGAAACATGTTTCTGCTGCCAAATGAGTTTGTTTTTTTGAAATCCCAATTTCAAAGTGCGGCAAGAAATGTAATCCAAACAATTAAATAAAAAAAAGCCTAATACAATATATTTAAACAGTGTTTCCGCTGCCACACATCTATTCGCCAAACACGCAAAGAAAATCATGATATTTAAATGTCCCGCAGATTTAGAGATTACACACCCATTGCGTGCATTGAAAGCTGACCCAAAGTTTTATTTCAACAAAAAAAAGGCTAATGCCATGCCTGGATTCCAAATCCTGGAACAGCATGATAAACTGCAGTGTACAGTTTTCGTTGATGTTTAATTGTATGGTCCTCATAACTAACCAAATGTTCCGTAAAAATCAGGAGCATGATACAAAATGACCCGCACAACTGCTGCCATCACTAGGTTATCTAAACAAAGACGTAACGTCATGACGTCATGTCATAGTTACACGTATTGCCTGGAGTACAGCTGTCTCGTACGCACGGAACACTCAGAAATAAGAAACTCTTCTTCTCTGCTACAACTAAATTTACTGACTTTACATACATCTTTACTCTCTAACAAGTGATGTGTTAATTAATAAACTACAGTGCCCTGAGTGTACAACTCAAATTGGTGTATTTCCATTCAGGTAAATCTTAGATCCAAAAGATCTACATGAACATGGTGCAAATATTTTCTAAAATACATGTTATATAGGACTTTGGCTTTGTAATGTAGGACAATGTGTTGTTTTCTGACCAGGTATTTTACACAGAAAGCTTGAGATTCATCTCCAGACAGAATACTAATCGAGACAGTTTCGTGAAGAGGGTATTTATCTAAAATTTGAATGTGAATTAGAATTTTGATGTCGATTATCACGTTTTATACTTCACGAGATACAAAATGCCTCATAATACCTCCAAGGTAGTAGCAAAATGCCCCCACTCCCACTTTTGTGTCAAAAAATTGAAGTCCTTTGAAAAAACTGATGTCAAAAGTTATTTATCACTTTGTTATTGTCAATGCTCATCTTTTTGTTGTTATAATGGAACTTCACACTTCCATAAGCACTTTCAAATTAATCGAAGGGGCGGGCTATGCCGAAAAAAATCACAGCTAATTTTCAGGTGAATCCACCTTTTACAAGAATTATTAGTTTTGATATGACTTGAGGGTTTTATTTCAGTAAGTAAATGTCACTGTACTAAATCCTACATTCTGCCCTCTTCACTCGATCTACATGTACAATAGATTAAACATGCTGGAACGTATGATGATTTAGGGGCAGTACCATACGTGGCTAAGAGAACATTCCTGTTTAAAAGTCATCTTACAAAACATTGTGGTATACATATCGTATTTCAACTCTTTAAAATCCCCTTTTCAGTCTTCTGCTGGCTCAGTTTACAAACTTTTTTCATGGGTCAAATATTTCACTTCAGGATCCTTTTAATTTTTGGCTCAAGAAATTATTAGGCTGGTTTTCAACACCTCTTGCGTTTTCTGTTTATTTATTTATGTACATTTTACACTGGGTGGTATTTTCTAATGTAGTAGTGCTCAAAGGACGTTGAAAGGAGAGTTCTGCCTCTTTGTTTACCAAACAAAACAACCTAAAAGGCTCTATGTCATGGTCCCATCCTGTTTCAAAATGATCCATTCCTTCACATTAAGAGGCCAAGTGAACCACAGGATGAAATGTTCATGACTCTTCATTTTGGAAACAATAGATGCTTTTGCTCGAGTGAAAGACACAGCATGAAACTCTATTGTACCAAAATGAAACTGTGAACTATGTAAAAGCAACAAACTCTATACGATTTCAAAAATGGCCAATTTAAATTTTAAACGGTAGCCGACCGGAATATTTATCATTAAGAATTTATGAAAGGATTGCTCTTGAAGAGGTCAGTAAAAATAAAATGATTGCTCTTGAAGAGGTCAGTAAAAATAAAATCGTTTTGGATACAGAACAGCTGACTAAGCAGCAGAGTAGGCAGAACGTGATCCGAAGATCTAGTGGCAATCCTGAATTAGCCTAAAATCCCTCCTTGGGTGGGTGGATTGGGTACTGACAATTCTAAAATTCGGATCAGTTAAATTAGGGACCTCATCACGTCATGTGCCTCTGAAGGTTGACCATGAAACGACATGAAGGACTTTATAATCTCTGTCTTTTCAACCTCCTAATGTTAATGATGATGCCTTTTACTTTGCTACTAAAGGCCACCACTTTAGTAAAGTGGCCACACGAAAAATTTATAGCGTTGACTAAACTGCAAGTCAAAGCAAGAAAGGTTCATTTTTCGTTTTGAACTGAAGCAACTCGAAGCCAAGTCAGTGCAATTAGTGAGCATAATTGTCAGAATAAATGCGAACTTGATTACGTATTCCGGGAAGCACCTGGAGACAAGAGATCGACGGCGGTGATACGGTCAGACCTGACTACACACGCGTCGGTCCGGTGATTAATTAGTCCGCACAGAATAACTGTTTTTACTGGAAACCAACCCCCAGGGAATGTGCAGCAGTCAATGTATGGGATTAGCCTCTCGGGGGACAAGTCTCCACACGTTGTAGTCAGTGCAAGGCAGATCCACTCCACACTAACTATTAACCTACTGCCTGCAGTATGTTTTGTATGAATGTGTTAGTCAATGCAAATCCGCTTCTCCACTGAATTAATCAAAGAAGTGTCTTGACATGGCTTGGTTACACAATAAAATAGAAATCCAAGATGTAACAAGGTTTTGGTGGGGAAAAATGGGAAATTTCTTGCACAATCCTCATGGGAGATGCCATTCTGGTTTTTTTGTGTGTACAAATCGGCCAAAAATGCCTGAAAATGAAGTAAAGTCGAGCTGTGCGGGGGGGGGGGGCAAGTGTCTCCCGTATTCCTTACGTACAAAAATATGTAGAAGTGTTGAAATGCCCAAAACATCTGACTGTCTGCAAGTACAATGCCAAAAGGTACATCTGTCTTGATACACCAAAAGATGCCCCACTGAGATCATTACTTATAACGCTTACAGAACTTCATGGATCGGTTCCGTGATATAATGTATGACAGTCAAAACAAGTGTTAAACCTGTCCCGTACAAAGCACGGGTAGTCCCCTAGTCGTGACGGCGACACTTACCTCTCTGTCGAGGCGCTGGATGAGGTAGACGCGGCCGTCGCGCGAGTTGTTGACGCGGAAGTACGTCTCGGGGCTCACGGAGTAGCGGATCGCCGTCTCCGAGCGGTCGTCAAACGCCTGCAGCCGAAATACCTCCGTCCCTGCATGTAGAAAAAAAACAGCATTACATAACTGATTTACAGTCTGCAACAAAGTTATACGTTTCCAGCCGAAAAACATCCGAACCTGCAATAATATATAATATCCTAGTACAACAGCACCACATAACGGACTTACAGTCAGACACAAAGTTATGTTTGTAGCCGAAAAACAATATATATCACATTAGAGGTTATAGACAGGATACTTTACTGTCAGGCTCCACAGAGGGAGCGGCACTGACTGCATGCATTCCACAGTGAAGATGCGTGCAGCACACAAGGTAAACAGAAAAAAAAACAGCATAAAATGACTGACTTGCAGTCAGAAACGACGTAATGTTCAACATTAGGCCTAAGTTAAAACATCAGGACTTTTGATTTAATTATTGGCTTACATTGCCCTTAGACTTCTGCAATCGGGTATGTTCTGTGCTGGACGGACTCAAGCTTGTATGCAACCAGTCATGGCTTTGAATTAATTTTTTGATGGTTGCTCTTTAAAAACATGTTATGCTACAAACTGAAGCAAACATGCCTTGTGAGTGTGTAATGAAGGTGTAATGAAGGATGTACCTGTAGATACATGACATGTACCGTTAATAATGAACGTTCAGCTGTAAAAAACTGAACTATGAACGGAAATATCCGACAACAGACGATGCACCGTCTCAACCCTCATCTGTAAACACAACGCAGGGATCGCTTTCGGGTTAAAAAAGTGTTAAAAAGGTGGGCCTGTTATTGAATTAGAAAAGTCTAAAACGGAAATGTTGCGGTCGGAATTTTAAAATTGTCGTATTTCTTCTTATTATGGAACTTGCTCTAATTGAGGCAAGTTCTAGTGGTAAACGTTACTGTTTCTTCCTTCGATCAGTAATCCACTTTTTGGTACCCCCATTTTGGACTCGAGATGATTCAGCCACTGGTTTTCAAAGTCAGAGATTTATGAGTGTTGGGACCATGAAATTTCTTTTTAACCATTTTAAATTTCTTTTTGCAGTTAAGGAATCTCCTCAAACATTGAACTTGGTACGCACCTTGTTGATCACAAATACTTAATATTCAGTTCAGAGAACAGGCTTTTCTTACATTTAATTCTAACAGCGCCGATTAGAAAAAGAAAAACCTTGCCGCAATTCAAGAAAATAAATGAAGGGCTGATCATACATTTTCTTTAGTGTACTGTTCTCTTCGGCAATTTCAATTTCCATGTCGTGACAACTTCAGTATTTATATTAAATAGTGCGATACATTAGCGCGAGTGCATGTGTGTAAATGGCAATGCATTGTGTGGGTGTCACTTGCTTCTTTTTAGGAGTCTTAAGTAAAGAGCTGTTTACACGGGCCTACTGCGAACTTTACTTTTGTAAAAACAGAAACCCATGTGAAAGCTTGAAAGGTAAATATGGTGGAAAAAAGTAAAAGTCGGGAAAAATGCTTTAATATATTGTGGTAAAGCAAGGAGTTAATTGCATTTAATTGCAAGTTATTACATTTGAACAGCTCCTTCTGAACTTCGTAAGTTTACGAAAGCGCTTTACATTTTTTTCTGCTGAGGCCACTCAACACGTGTGCTTGTGCACTTGTGACGTCATGGCGTCACAACATCACAGCGTCACAGTTGCTTGGAAAGCTTGTGATGTTGTGACGTTACGACCTTAGCGTCGGATTAGATCAAATTTGAGCAAGCTCATCACTTCACTGCTTGTTCAGGCAGCAATGAATATTTCCAATATTGGGTCATTCTACACTGTCCTAACAGAGCAATTCACCAGGAGACATACATTGCTGCCGCTTTTAACTCCGGTTACACAAGTGTTTGTATTAATACCGTCACGTATTAGGATCTCCACATGTTCCGTTTGTACATAAAAAGTCAACAGCATCTTTAAATAAGGTGCGGCTCTCAACAGAAATTTGTAGGCAAAACGTAAATCAATTACAAACCAATAATCGGGTAATAGGATACTTAGCAAAGCAGTTATTATTTATTGTTGCTGCCTCAACAAACAGTACGATTAGTCTACTTTTGCCCTACTGGGTCTACTAACTAGCCATCTTCAATCATGATAATTAGTCCAAAACACTTAACTTTTTTGACTAGACTGATGCACCTATGTGGCAAAAACAAGCACATGCAATTTCCTGTTCCTGTGCAAACAGGACGCCAGTGGCCTGGAAGATGGCAGCAGTTTCTAAGCTGTTATTGACACAAGCGCTGTGCGAAGTTTAGCTCCACAGAAGCCAAATTCCCCAAACGTATCATTTTTCCCTATTATCACTCACATCCATATTACGACCCACACCCCAATTATCACTCACTCCCCAATCATCTGGTGAACTCCAAATCAGTGCATTCGATTGGCATGGCCCTGGCCATCAAGTGAAATGAATGCATGCGTACATCGCCGTGGCCCTCCCTCAGCTACCCAGGCCATAATCTGTGGCCTGGACCATGAAAAACATGGCCTGGGCCATCCAATTGAATGCACTGATTCAAATGCCCCCCCTTCATTTAAGTGTCACAGGATAGGTTTTCCAAAACAAATTTTCAGATGACAAAGGCAAAAATGTTTGATGATGGCCTCCCCCAGTGTAAT
>JBCAUI010169309.1:0-17529 GCA_038406195.1 Haplosyllis anthogorgicola
CATTTTCATGCAGTTTTGGGGGATTTTTGCACGAAAATCGGGGAAAAATTGGGGCGCCCAAAGGTTGGCGCCCCCCCCCCCTACGAGAAATCCTGGATCCGCCACTGACAATACATCATTTCTGAAAATATTTATTCCCAGGGTTTACTACACCAGCAGAATACGAGCCCCTTAGTTTATTCCGTCATGCAACTTTACCTTGCAGTGGACTGTACCAGACTCCAATCTGTCATACGAAAATAAACTATGGCCACATAATGTCCATGTAAAAACTGGCATAATCTTTGTTGTGTGTGCGTACTTCACATCGTCAGACGTTTGCCAATTCGATATGTCTTATTTTTCCGCCTTCTGAAATTAGAACGAAGCATATGTTTGCTCGCCATAAAGTTCGATTGCAGTTTATATATAATTGCTACGTTAAACGTAAGCCGAGTTTTGAAATTTAGAAGTCAATTTATATATGTGATGCAAATTATTATTGTTCCTATTTCGAATATCCTCTCTTTTTCTGTATAGACTTTCATGTTAGTTCTTATCTGTGTTTGGTAACAATAAAGATTAGACCTTCATGTTAAGTGTATCTCGATATTTTTGTAACCTGGCAAATGACAATGACTTCACTTGAATACGTTAGCCTACTCTTTATCTACTCTTTGTTTTAGTGACATTCCGCTGCCATCATCTCTTGTTGATTATAATACATGCAGTGATCTATATGGGTGCTCTATCATGCTGAAATGTCATTGGAAAGAAATGCTCCAAATGCTGTTTGTTATGCAAAATAGTCATCCTGTTTCGCTTTATTCCGCGATGTATTAAACCACCTGTCACAAATTATTGAATACACTTTTTCATAGTGTAAGCTGTTGTGTTGCCTACAAATTACTAAATAAACCTTTCACATGTTTATGGTATAAATTCTAACTACGCATTTAAACTTCATTATACCATGTGATTGTCACCAGCATCTGTTACAGGTGTTAAATATTTCAATTTAATTGTGTTTTCATTTAGATCTAATTGTTATTAAACAGTGACGCGAGCAAACACGACTAACCTTGCATTGAAGTGTATCAAACACACCAACCTTGCCAAAAATTAACTATTAAGATAATGAAACATCATGTGTGACAAATACGCTGATACGCTGACTAGGTCTAAGACTTTAAAACATTTGATATTCAGGTTTGGCAACGGTCGGGATAGCTCAATCATCAGTCGAAGCATCAGTAGGTATGAAACTACAAACAGTTCTTGTGACTCCAAAGATGGACAGTTAAGAATATCACAAAAAGAAACTCACTTTGGCTCATCCTTTGTCCAATTACAGTGAAAGAGTAAGTTCTTATCGGGAAGAGAAAAACATAAAATGTCAATCTTCAGAATCTAATAGCCTCTCTAAATAGAATCTACTGCTGGTCTTCAATTTATTGACTTGCCATACAAGAAATAACTGACTGTGTCAAGTCGTCAAGTCGTCTGTTACAATTACCACAAAAGGAAGCAGAGTATGTCTCCACCGGGTTTTCCCTTTTGGAGCAAGATTATTTTGCCGAGACAAAATAAAACAAATTGTGTACCAAGTTGAATTTTACAAACTTTCAAGAGAGAACCTGGGAATTGTAATAAAGTGGAAACAGCTTCTTAAAATGGGAAAATTCTAATCACACCCGTAGACATTCAAATCGATTTAGTTTCCCACAATCTTTAGTAGAATCTAATGCACCAAATTACTGGCGACTGTAACCTCCATGAAGTGGGGAAATTTAATCACTGGCCGAAAGTTCCACATTTACTCTCACGACAATATCGCTTTGAAGAATAAAACAAGCAACTTTGGCAAGTACTTCAATGATTGTGTTCAGTAGCATTCCAACATCCAATTCGCTTAAAATGTTCTTGTTTTATTGCACTGGATAAGGTAGATTACATCGGTTCAGAGGCTGATGATTCATCCTTTGTAACCAATGAAGAATCTCTGTCAGTGTTACCCTCTCGATAATGCTTTTCTTATCGTTAAAATCAATAACATGTTGAATCTGGCTGTCCGTCATTTTTGGCCCTATTGATGAAACAGTCAGAATCTTGAATTATTGCCGTGATGCCTATCAAGTTTTTGTGCCCTGGGGAAGTTCTTCATAGTTGCTTTCACTCGGAAATGAGACACGCTTTCGCCACAAAAGATATTACTGTTTTGGTCGTAGAAGTCGTTTACTTGGCTGGAGATAGATAACATTTATTAACCAATATCAGTGACTCATAGATCAAGACGACGGGACAATATTCTGTCCTTTTTTGGTTTATTTATTTATAAACAAAATTTGAGACCGGAATGACAGCTTAAATTACGAAAATTTTGCTTTGAGATGCTTTGATCTGAACAGATGGTATTAATTTTATTGTATTTATGTTTATCGTGGACACTTATTCCATGCGTATTCTAAGTCTGGAGGTTGACATATTCCAAAATAAATCATACGAAAATTTAACTTTTTATCTCTTAATACCACACAATTCAAAAACTGTTTATAAACAAACAGACTAGCCAGAAGCTCCTATTGTGTGAGAATGATCTGTTAAGAGCAATCATTTTCGATAATCAAAGAGTCGACCAACTCCCTTAGACTCGTTCTAGGTTTTTCTTAATTCTTTCCCCTGCTAAATTAGGCAGATTTGGCAGATTAGGCAGGTTAGGCAGGAAATTTATACTATTTTCAGTAAAATAACCAATAGTGGTCTAAGACTAATTTCAGTTCAGGACTGAATGTAGTCTTTTCAAGTGACTATTTTCAGTCATGTACCAAAACTTGTGTAAATTTCCCCATCAAATCTGCCTAATCTGCCAAATCCGGATAATCTGGCTAATCTGCCCAATCTGCCAAGACCGGCAAAAGAATTAGGAAAAAGCCCCCAATGGCAAATTTCAGATCGAGAACTTCCTTTTGTTAAATTCCATTGCATGGACCATTTGAGGGTCCAGTGAAAGCTAATTACAGTTAGTTACGTGAATTTATGTACAAAGACTACTTACACTTACTTACATCTTATAATTAACTCACTAAACTGCTTACCTGATACTCAGATAAACTAGATATTGGAGCGCACTAGTGTTGATATATCCAACAAAACATATGCGACAGCCCTCTTAAAAGCGGTGGTAAACTTTGAATTGCTGGGACCGAACTCGATCTCTTTATATGTGAATTGGCAAGATGCAGCTTCAACATGTATAAGTCATATTGATTTACCCATAAGCAGCACTTATCCAAGAGTTCCATTCTTTTGGTTCATTGCCTAATCTTTGTATTTCATGCTTTTCAATTTGTCAATGCCTAGAAGTTTTCTTACAAATTATTCGTGTCAATGAGTGAAGCAAACGAAATTGAAAATATTATGACATTTGCATAAAATCAAGTTTACACTGCACTGATGGCTTTTCCAAACCAAACCATTCGAAAAATATTTCAAATGTAAACAGAATAGAAATTGATTTTCATCAGAATCTGAAACAGATTTATTTCTATTAACGGCTCCTATGCAACCAGTTTGCTCTGTTGGGTAAGAAATCCCATCGCAATTATTTCTCGCTGCCACTAATGAATTTGGATTCATTTACAATAGATGTGGGCTGCATTTCTCTTGTTTCAAGTTGATGGAGAAAAAAACAAACTTATACAACATCAAATTTTTATTGCATATCTAGAAGTTCCTCTCTCGAAGTATCCGAGAATTTTCCGTATGCGCATTGCAGATGTGAGCCTCAAAACTACATCTGTCTGAAAAGCTAATGTATGACTTTTCCAATCAATATATTCTATGGACCTGCATAAGCTCACATTACAACCAGTTCCTCCATGTCAAAACTGTAAGTGCGATTTTTTGGCACATATGCACAGAAACCGATCTGATTTCCTGGTAAAGGTTCCAACATTTTTAGAAGGTCTCTTCTCGTTATTTTAGCAAAAAGGGTACGAGCGTTTAGTTGTTTACACGTTTGTAAAAAAAAAAGTTGTTAGCAACTTATGTCCTATGGGATTTTTTTCTTGAAATTGTATTTGTATTGTGTCAGTCTCGATGATGCTAAATCACAGCAAAGGTTTTTCCTAATTATTTTGCCTGATAAATTTGGCATATTTACTCTATTTCTGGCAAAATTACTAAAACTATTTGCTAAAAATATCACAATTTTCAGTTCATTACTAAAAATGGTGTGTTAAATCACTAAAATTAGTTATTTTATTAAAGTCTGTCAAATCTCCCACAAATGACGGGCAAAATAATTAAGAAAAACTTCCAGTGCAGGCCCGTTTTTAATAACGTAAATAAACAAAGTGACGAGAAGTGTTTTAGTTGAGACAAGACCATTATCCTCTTGAAAGACATAATAAGAGCTGCAACCTGCGTGGCCTGTCGTATTCAATTATACCCTAAGTGTCTGTTTCACCTCATTAAGTAAATAAACATAAGCGTTGAGGTTATTAAAGTGACAAGACAATTATCTTCTGCGCCTCAAAATCATACATTTCTATTAACGAAAGTACTCAGATATTCGCTTTCCGCCGAAAATTAATTTGTAGACCATTACAAAATTTTACTGTTAACTGCGCCATGCAGACTGACCGATAGGCTCTTTGGTAACTCACAGTATAAGACCTTGGTGAGATGTTCGGGAGAGCCGATGAAGCCAGTTGGTTTGATGAGGTAAGAGAAAAGTTTGCAGTGATTAAGTCGGACGACAGACCCTGTAACGTGTCACAATGGACAGCTGATGAAGAGGCCAAAGTGTTTCAAATGATGCTCTCATTTTCTAAGTGGTATGGTACTAACGCGGGCATGCTTGGAATGTACACTGTCATTAAACCGCGTAATCATTGTCCATTTGAGTTGTACAGCTCCATTTCATTTAAAGCTCCGTGTAACACCAATACTCAATCGCAGGAAATCATAGCTCAACATTCTCCTTTCAACGAAAATAAAAGCTTATCGTAGGCAATATGCAACAAGCCAAAAATAAGCAAAGTAACCTTACAAAACAGACAGTTATTTTTGGTTATAAAGTTGCAACATGCAGCAATGAAAGTTCGTGAAATTATTTTCATTACATTATCGTTGACTCGTTGAGACGGTGTGTGTGCTTAGGGTTTATGTCAGTACGAAATATCAAACTACTCATGGTCTTACTAAAAACAGCTGTCAAGGTAAACTGTGTGGTGTTATATTACCACAATTTGTTACTCAGACCATAGGAGCATTGCATAATATGTCTTTGCTTCAACTGAAGTAATGGAAACTAATGCCGGGCTACTGATCATGACAATACAGCACCTCGTTGATTTATATTTTCGATGATTTAAATGTATTTTTTCTCAGAAATTGACTATTACAGACAGATTTACAGTTGGACATTTCTGCACAGGAATATGACAGCAAAGTACTTACTATTCGCAATCTATGTATGCAGTGTGACATCTCATTTGCAACTGATTTGGTGTGTGTCCAAAGTAGGTGTGACAACAAATCTTCTGTATACCCAAGAATACATTATGAAGTCATACCTCATTGTGCTTGTACCAGTTCTTATGCGTCGCGTAAACACAGTGGCATTTACACATCACTCTTCTTATTTTGACAACTCCTTTGTGGGTAACACCATAACAATAAACTTTCCATGTTTGTTCTTTTATTTAGTTCTTTGGTAAATGAGTCAACAGACTACGTGAATTCACTGAAACAAGAATGCTTTCTAGATGCAGTCCCACCACCTGCTTCACAAATATACATTGCAATTAAAATAAAAATACAATGATAACTCGCACTTTTACCTTTAAATGAAATTGATTGTGTATTGGGCTTGACCCTCATATTCTGTAACCGTCACCCTAGAGTTAACCTGGTGACATGATGATATTGATACAATGATACAGTGAAGACATACCTCTGCGCAAAACGATAAATTTCTTAGTTTACTCATAATAACACCTTCCTTCCAGGAGAACAAAAGCTTTATACCCGCTATGGATTCCCGCTGTAGAGGGGTGTAAAGCAAAGCTGCTTGCAGCAGCTAACAGAGGTGTTGGGAGCCATAGAGATAGGAGAACCGGCTAAACGGTTAACAGTGTAACACTGCCGAACGTGATTTGTATTACATTCTAATTAACCCTTTTTTTCAGTTTCAAACTGCAATTTTACCTGCCGTTTATCTTTTGTCTGGTATTATTGCTTACTCTGTGGTTTGTAAAAATTCGCCTGTTTCGGATGAGATCTTTTGTTCGTTGCACATCTATGTTTTGTCCTTTATTTATTGTAGATTTGTGTAAACAGACCGGCACTTTCAGTGGTTTTTTTCCTTTTCAACGTCACTTGGAGAATGTAATGTTATAATGTCCATACACTTCATGTTTTACATTTCAAACAAAATCATATTTGACCATCATGTAGAAATACGTCTGACAGAAGAAATTGACAAGTTTGCAAACATTTATTAACATACCAAAGAAATCAAAATAACTAGGTTTTGACAAGCATATATTTGGTCTGAAAAAGACATTTTCGTCCACGTCTTCTTTTTGGAGACAATAGAAATTCACCGTGAGCTCTCGTCCAACTTTAAGAGTTTATGACATGACGTAAAAGTTCTTTTTTCTTTTGTTTTGCTTACAACTGAAATACTGAAGAGAAAAACTCAGCTGTTTTAATAGATTTAAGCAATTGCAATCTATTGACAGCAAAGAAATGTCATTTATATGCACAATAATAGAATAACACTGTGTACTTTGAAATTCTTAGTATGAATTTCTATTGTTTCCAAATGGTCTACGAATTCTGGAGTATTCTGTCTACTTCATCAGTCCCAGAATCCGTCATTTATAGTACAGTGAGTTCATCAGGGCCTAAACGATTGAACATTGTCCCCAAAAATTATTTTCCGTGACTTGGATATTTATCTGGACATTTTCAGCACAAGGCTTGGACCTGATCACATTTGATGCATTACTTCTTTGCGTTTATTTCTCCTCGGGGAATTAACCTCAAGAAAGTAATATTTAACAGAGAAACTATGCTGAATGCTTTAGGTCACATTTATGCTGCAATTTATAAATAATATTGATACTGAAGACAAGAACTGAAGTTTATTAAATTTTGTAAATTTTGGAACAATGGAATTTCACCAGAAGAATAGTTTAGTATGCCGTCTGAGATTTAACAAGGAGATAACTTGTCGGCTACCAAGCTTCATGCCGCCATTTTGTCACGTGATGTGTGACGTCCTTGGCACCTTGCCAGAACTTTCAGAAATTAGATCAGAAATCAAAGCAAAAATCTCGTGAAAACAGAAAGCTAAATGCCCGATATAGGGAATTCAGCTCAATAACACAGGACATACAATGTTTTTATCTATTCATGTCACAACTTTAACCCTTTCGATACCACCACATGAGCTAAAAATGTTAAAAGTCCATAGTAGAAAGGAATGATTGGCCTTCTCTATGGTGGACCTTACTGGCCACTGGTAATACTTAAGGAGGTACAGCACTGTTAATCACCAAAAAATTAACTTAAATTATTGGTTCAAATTGGTCTTTTGAGCAACTCAGAAAAATCATAGAAACTTAACACAGCAATGCTGAAGTCTGGCAACTGCCAGATTTTACAGCCAACTGCACCTCTAAAATTAGGTACCTGAACTAGGCACCAGTTATGCATAAAAGTAACCAAATAAGGTAATGACAAATTGATGAATTTTTTATACAAGATTATCTGGTTATCTAAATTTTTCCCAAAATTCAATTCCACATTGAATGCACTTGGTTTTAGGCCTGTAAACCCATTTCCTGCTGAGTTATGAGCTTCCAAAGTAGGGAGGGGGTCAAATTTGGCCAGGAGTGTCGCAGCAACACCTATTGTATCGAAAGGGTTAATATTATAAATTGCGTCTGTAAATTGAACACCAGTATGTTTCATAAGGGAAATCACCTCAGCTAAAGCAGAAACTGAAGTACTTTTTAGTTTTTTTTCTGAATCCTATCGTCATGAATACAAGTCACTCAAAAGGTTCTGTTGCAATAATGATTCCACATTCTTCCTGAGTAGTTCGGGAGTAGTAACTAAAAACTTGGAGGAGCAGGCACAAACAGATTGAATAGATAATTCCGATGCATTGTGGATCAAAGAAATAAAATAAAATGATTGAAAGTCAATTGTTGAAATGGCCTTGTTGAAGATTTTACGAACCCTTTAGTACTTTGATGATACAGGACTTGAAAGGGTTTCTTGAAGTGTGATTCAGTGTTTCACTAATTCAATGGTGATCAACCGTGACGAATTCTTTCATTGCCTGAATAGTCTTTCGGGGGTCAATTTGTGTAAATCATAACGTTCAAATTCGATATGAAGTGTTCTTATGATTCATAGAATTTTCTTCTTCTGAGGCAAAAAAACGAATCCATCATTACCATTCTATTCCATTACATTCATAGAAACCTACATCGGTTTAAATGAATTATGGCACGTTGTGGTTTGATTCGTCTTGCATGATTGCCAAGAAATGTATTTCAATGCATCGCATCAGATGGAAGCACACCCCATTCTAGACATTTTAGATGGGTCCCCGGAAACCTTCCTTGGCAAATATATAAATTTATATTCATTCATGTCTGAAAATACAAACAGGACAATGTGCATGATGCATGACGTAGTCCGATACAGATCCTAACACCACACGTTGAACTGTACCAAGTCCTCTCGTGCCCAGAACTATTAGATCTGCACTTTTTTCTTTTGCCACATGACAAAGTTTCTTTCCAGCTTGACCATCTTCTTCGATAATCTCATGTGATACCTAGAAGATTGCAGTTAAAAGGAAGGTAATGTAATTTTAGCCGTTTTCATAACACAACACAAACATTTCATAAACTAATAGAGTTTTTTCCAAATTAATTTCCCTGCCGAATTAGGTTAATTAGCCTAATTTGTTAGACAATTCAAAACTATAATATTGATAATAAACTATTTCTTGAAATCTAACTAGTTTTTGTATATTTCAAAACGTTGATAACATATTATTGATACTATTTATATCGGTAAATACCAATTAATGGTATATTTACCATAACTAGTTCCAGTGAAATGTTCAAAAATTACATAAATAACTAGAAATAGGTAACGAAATGAGCCAGTTTCATTCTGCCTAATGCAGATTAGGCAGGACATGAATTAGGAAATACTTCGATTATATAGATTAGCGTACCTCGTTTCCGTTGAAAATTTCTTCCACTCTTGCCTTTATGTCATGCAGAGTCCTTTCAACGTCTGAGTAAAAATTCCTGACCGCCCCAGGAGGCACACACGAGGATGATCCAGCTGCGAAGGGTAGTGTTAGACAAGTCGGAGAATTTCTATTGTTCTCAAATTGTATTTAAAATTTTTTTGAAATATATACTAAATGGAAGTTACAATAATTTAACAATTGAATTTAAGTCTTAGATCTATTTGAAATGACACTTACCATTACAATGAAGTGGGGGCACAACGTAGACAATTACTATGTGATAGTTTGGTTTGTGTATGTTTTCTATGTACCCTGTAAATAATTCCCAGACAATGCATTAATATGTATACATTTTCTGGAAAGAGTAATTACCAGTTCAGTTTGTCTAACCTTGTTTGTATAACATTTTATGTCATTGTTTTTTAAAGGATACTTACATTTTAAAGCAAAGTAAGATTTTTCACTAGAGTCTATACCAACTAAAACTCGGTGCCAGTGCCAAGATGACTGACTCGAAAACCTCTGCCTACTACCAAATGAAGACATTTTTTGTATTTGTAACCTTTCACTTTATTAGCAGTTTTTGTTTTATTTGTTTGTTTGCAAAACCTACATTAACACAATAAAAGAGTTCAGAGATAAGACTGAACCTGTCGCAAATGTTTGTAGATGTATCTTCGCAGTTTTTGATATCATGCATGACCCTTGTACCATGTTATTTATTGCAGATTTAAACTAGTCAAACTTTTATTTGTAATCCTTCAATTTTACGTCAAAGCACGCGACTCCTTTACCCTTTGTTATTTCACAACTCACGAAATTGTCTTAACTCTTGTGTAAAACTTTCCTTCGATGGTTCTCTGTTTAAAGCTACCACCAATAAAATTTCACCCGATTATTCAATACAGTTTACTGTCGAATACTTCGTCGCAGTTGGTACAAACATTATCGTTCAAAATAATTACGTTTAATTTCACTTGGTAGGAACTGAAGTGACTTCATTTTTGTCTAAATATATTAACAGGACAGCCAGCATGGTGTAACACATAGGTAGACACAGATCCTAATATGGTACGACGTATTTTACCAAGGCCTCGAGTACCCAGAACTATAAGATCCACATGATGATTCTCTGCTATTTGACAGAGTTTTTCTCCCGCATCTCCTTCATCTTGGATAAACTCATGGGCAATCTGCAATGTAAACTTACATTTGAGTACACTATCATTCTACTTCAATAGACCCTGTGTAACTCATATCCTAGAGCCAAAGATCATTATAAAGAAATCTTATGCATGAATCAAATAATATTTCAAAGAAAATGTGAAACACCTCTATGTCTTCTTCATGCTGTACTATGCTACTGATGGGAACAAAAGCCCAGCGTAAAAAAATCTATCGTTTTAATACTGTTTTCGTAGGCTAGACAGCTATCTTTCTATACCTCTTTTCCCTTCAGAATTTCGTCAAGGCGTGCCTTTATCTCAGAACATACTTCTTTGATTCTTTTGAAGTAGGAATCAACCACCACGTCAGTAATTATCAAAGCTGGACCCACTGAAATTTAAGTTTAGACACAAATTTATTCTTAGAAATCATGCAAAAATTTAATATCAAACTGTAATTGCATAAAAAGGTGTTCTTTACAAATTATATAATTTCAAAACTTGATAAAACTATTATCAATTTCAATTCCTGAGATGCGTTTCATTTTGCAAACAATAGAACTTGACGCTGTGTCTTTCTGATGAACAAAACACTACGTAAAATGCTATTGTTCCTAAAATGAAGAACCCATAAATGAACATTTCATTCTCTGAAAGGAAAAAGAATTCTTTGTCTATTGTTCCGAAAATAGTGTAGCAAAATTTCAAAAGATGCCTAGTTAAGATACATAATTTGTAAAATTTGTATCAACGCCAGAGAAGGTGTTTTTTATTTTCACGCTTCGTCTCTCATTTGAACAAGAGTTTATATTGTTTCCAAAATAAAGTGGCGAGAATAAAATTTTCTTCTCTGACTCACTCAAGTCAAGAACTGCAGGTTCTGATCAGAAGATATCTGCCTTACTTTTGACGACATCAGGATGGAGAGTTTAATGAGTTCAATAGACCTGATTTGTTGCCCATCAGAATGTTCCAGTACTGTGGAAAATTCCTCGACGCTTACTAACTTGCATTGAGAATTATGTTGTCGACTTACTTGCAGGGGTTGGTACTAAAGGCTCCGCTATGTACACGAACATTACGTATTGATTAGCCGTATATACATTGTCCAGATACCCTGAAGAATAAAGATGCAAACATGTGGTTAGATTAATGGCCCGCCAGGTACTGAAACAGTATTTCGGGCAACGCCGAAACTAATGTAACTTGCTACTGCAGCTCAGTATACCAGTAGGCAAAAATCGTATCAGAACTTTAACACGGTACCTTATGGCAGCTCCGTTATGAATCTTTATGTACACAATAGTACCTTTATGTACACAATTGATACAATTTTTGTAATGGTCATCAGAAATAAATGCGTCCCGTGATTTATTATAGAACACACCATTTGTATTCAGCTGTTATTTGTCAATACAAAAGAAGATCCATCTCAAATGAATGAATTTAACTGAATTTCTTACATTCGACAGCTTGAAAAGACAAGTCACTCCCATCCACAGCCACTAGAACCTTCATTTCTCTGATGTCGGACATCATTGTTACGACGAAAATAAAATCCAACCGAATGTGAACTACTTGTTATTTCACGACAAGCGTGGAAACCAAAACAAAATGCGCGTTGATTTTTATGCGCGTATGTTGTCTATTTAGAGACCGTGTCCCCAAATCGAAACACCTCTCACTTTTGCCGTATTTCTTCAAATACATGTATTTTCTATCTGTAAAAAACAGTTTTAAAATAAAGAGACCATTGATGTGGATGTTTTACCACAAATAGTGTTTCATTTCTATTTATATTTTTAAAATTATAGCCATTTACTTTTTCAAACAAAATATCATCCCAAAATTGAGTTTGTCCCAATATTGAAATACCCATGTGCCAATATCAAAACACAACTAAATATTTCATTTGAAGCTTTTATCACATTTTAACCAATTTTTATCAATCCTAACAGTTTCTTTTAATGTTATCATTTATTTTCCACTGTTTTACAGTTTTGGACCTGGTTGGGGTCATCCTTTTTTCCCTTTTTTCTGGATCACAGCCTTTCTTTTAGGAATTTTTGGCTTATTTTAGCCTTTTCTGCTCTCTTCTTTGCCACTAACTCTTTGCACTCTTTTTGAATCACTTCTTTTATGATAATTTCTCTTTTGCATTTACTTGGCACTTTGCTTTGAAACTTTCTCAACATTTTCAATTATTTCCTGATTTTCTGGACTTGATAGCAAATAACTTGTAAATGTTTTTTTTGCACTGCTTTGTAAGATTGCATTCTTGTTTGGGTGTCAGTGCCAAATCTCAAAATGTGCACCTGTGCTCTTCCAGACCTATCAATTAGACTAATATACCTGAGTTTAATAGTCTACCTAGAAGAAAGGAAACAAACCAAATGAAATACTGTACACTTCTTTATTAATAAATTAGATAATCAAATGAAATAGTATGTACAAATACAGTATTCAAACAAAATAAAAATAGACAGGCAAACAAAACAGTTTAAATCTTCCCCCCTCTACTCCTACCCCTTCCCCTCTTCCCCTTCCTCTAGCATTTGTGAAACCCAAAGCTTAAGCAATACTTTGGCCAGTTGTACATGATTCAATTGCCTTTTCAGCTATCACATGAGACAATAACCCAACCAATGCTTTCACCACACCTTTGTCCTGAAGAAGCTTGAAACAGGGAAATGTTTTGGTGGCTGCAAAATAAAAATACATGTTAAGTCAAGTGTTTCATTTGTAGTGTTTCATTTGAAAACTGCACACTTTGCCAACTTTGCACACTTTGAACCTGTTTGATAAAAAAGAAATTTACTTTCTGTTTTGTTTCAACAATTTCAACCTCAGGTGAGGCCTCCTTCTGTGGGGTTTTTCCTCTTAGGTTCCTCCTTGGTGGCAATGTCTTTTCCTGAAAATAGAATTTAGACTACATGTAGCTCCCATTATTTCCTTTTTTGTTTCATTTGGTGTTTCCTTTCATATTTTGTTTGCTGTTTCATTTTATATTTTGTTTGGTTGTACACACCTGGACAATGTATCCTTCAATTCTCAACTGGCCTTTCTTCAATGCCTTTGTGTCAACCAGCACTCGCTTCTCTGGGAGCCTCTATATTCTTTTGATGTAGTCACTCCTCCTGTTGCTGGTGCTTTGGATCATTGCTGTCTGTTTCCTTGTCCATTTCATCCAGCATTGGAAGTATCTGTGTTGGTCTCATCTGTTTGTGCTTCTAAAATACATACTGAAATTAGACTATTTCATTTGAAAACTATTTCATTTGAACAGTCTTTCATTTGAAAACTATTTCATTTGACACTTACAGTTGGCACAGTTGGTGTGCTGCTTGGGACAGCAGATGCCTTAGGTGTTGTCTTAGGTGCTGACTTAGGTGTTGTCTTAAGTGCAGCCACAGCATCATCACTTTAGTCAGTTGGGATGGTGTCAAGTGAAGTTTCTGCCTTCTTCTTTTCTTGGGGGGGGGGGGGACAGGACTGGTACTACATGGTGTTGTCTCACTGCTGGATATGTCACCAGATGCAGAGGTGGATGTTTCATCCTGAAAAGCAAGTTGGTAAGTTAAAATATTTCATTTGTACCCTGTGTTTTGTTTGGAGATAATAATTTCATTTGACTTGTGTGCTATTTGCACAACTCTGTACATCTAGTGAACCTCCTGCTTCCAAATGAAACACACTTACTTTGTGAATATCTGCCATCACAACAAACTCCATCCCATCCTGGAAGACAGTGGGTTGGGCAGGCTTGTCCTTCACAACAATAACTTAAATAGAAAATGTACATGTACACTTCCACCTGGACAAAAAAAAAATATGACTTCATTACATCAAACAAAATATTTCCTTTGAACCTCACCTGGAGATGACTCCATTGCCCCTTCCAAATCCAATTCATCTTCATCAGCATCATCCTTGCTGATGTCACCATCACCAGAAGTACCAGGTATGGCCAGGAGGGGGGCAGGGTCTGCAACTGCAGGCTGTTGAATGTACACTGGAGGAAGCTGGACTGGTGCAACTGGTGAGAGCACAGGTCCACCAACAGGTAGCTGTCCCAGGGCACCAGCAGCAGCAGGGATGGGTGCAACAGCAGCTGGATGACCTACAATGCAAACAATACAGATTTTGATCAAGATTTTAAAAATTTCAAAGAAATGTTTCATTTGAAAATCAATTCAAATGCACATTTTTCAAACAAAACAAACAGTGAACCTGTCAAATTAAACAAGTAATTGAAATAATCCCAAATTAATTCACAATCTTATGTGTGTCTGTGACATGACTTGGGCCTATCTTGTCTCTAGCTATTGCATTAATATTGACTGGAAATATTCCACTTTTGCAGAATCCCAACTGGATGTTTTCAACAGTCATAGCTTCATGCCGTACAGGCCAGAAAACATCCCAGAAAGTTGCATTGGCTAGGACTCTGCCACACTTCTCAAAATTCCACCAGTGCAGCTCCCTCTCCCATAATCTTTTGAACTGTGCAAACAGGGTTGAGTCCAAGGCTTGCATGATATGGGAGCTGTGTGTGGGGGGGGGCAGGGGTATGGCCATAACATGTATGTTGTGCACTTTCATAAGTTGGTAGAAGGGCACATTATAGATGTGGACCTTGTGGGAGTCGATCAATAATAAGTGCAGCCTATCTAACATTTTCCAGGACCACAGGTACTGGATAAAGTGCACACTGTACTCCACAAATTTGCATTTCATTGTGTACCCTTTATCTGTCACACCCAGGGTGACCCCAACAGGAGCATGTTTGACTGGTAATCCCTCCAGCACCTAGTAAAAGCCAGCAGTGACCACTGGTTATACTTCTCCCCCTCATGCAAGGCACTTCTTGTTCTCTTTGTTTGGCAATACTACTTTCTCTTTCTTTTTTGGTGGCATGTCTAACAAAATAAAATAACAGCAAACAAAATAGAAAAAGGAAACAGCAAACAAAACAACAGACAAAATGGCAAAGGAAATACCAAACAAAATGGGTAACTAAATATTTATTTCTTGCAACCAAAGAAAGTACAAATGAAATGTTTAGTGGCAGCAATGCTCTCTGGCTCACTTGTGCCACATTGTAAGTGAAATGGAGCCATACAGTTGTCACAGTTGATCCATTTCATTTGGTCAACATCAGTGTAGACACTGAATTCATACAGCATATCCTGTTGCTTAAACTTTAAGGGAGACTTGGCTAATAAATTACAAACAACACAGCACCAATTAAAATATTCTGCCTCTTGGGCTTGAAAATAAGAATTAAAAAAGCCTTACTATGCATGCCTAATGACACATGAGAGAGAGGTGCTGACACTTGCACTGACTGCTAGTCTGTAAAAAAGGGATAAAAAAGGATAAATATGGGGTACAATCTAGGTAAAAAGGCACATTAGATGATACAGATAAATGAGAGGGTTCAAAAGGCATTAAAATGGATGAAACTTGGATTAAATCCTGTAAAAATACAGTAAAACCTTAGCCAAGAAAATGGCATTTTGTTTGCTTAAGGCAGTTTCAAATGAAACACAGAAAATTACAACACAAATGGCATCTGCTTACCAAGCAAGTGTGATCCACAAGAGGGCACAGGTCTTTATATTTGTAGGTGGTAGCCTTGAGTATCCATAGATGTCACCACCAAATGAAACAAGGAATTACTTTAAAAAATACAGCAGTGTCACATAGCTGTTTCGTTTGACCCCTCTCTAATTTTTTTAGGTAAATTGATATTATTTTTATTGGTAACTAGATGGAACCCGTCCATTGGATGGGGAGAGAGAGACAGACAGACAGACAGAGACAGAGAGAGAGAGAAATTATGTTAATGAGGTAGCATCCCATGATCCTTTGCCGGTCACCAACGTGACACATTTTGGGTCTTACATTTGTTATTATATTGATATGAAAATTTAAGTGGGTTGGGGTTATGCTGTGTGTAGAAAACTAGAACCCAGGTGTTTATCATGACTCCTCGTACCACGTTTCATGGTTTATCGTACCAAAAGTTCAATAATACAAAATGATATAAGGGTTTATACCTGAACTACGCCCATAACTACCTGTATAATTACTTTGATGACAGTAAGTTTTACGAATATTACACGTGAATGACTGTACTCTATTTGGTATCAGCGAGTCACTTATTTTGTAGACAAACTCTTGCTATCTTTTCAACTTTAAAATGTCCCTTTAGTTATATTAGACCCCAATTTTACTAAATGTAAACCAAAATTGATTGGTTAAATATTCCTTTATATATCCTGAAATCCTATTCATGCCTCTACAAAGTTTTGTATAAGAGAGGCTTCTAGGACAACCTGACAGAGAAATGAATAGGATAGATTAGTATCTCAGAACATTTCATTGTAATGCATTTGATTTTATACACCAGGTCATGAAATTGCTATTAAAAGTTTAGCACTCCGCAACAATTGGATTTCATGCTGAGCTCATTCAATTCAATTGCTGTAAGGCGCTAAACTTTTGATAGTAATTTCATGTTCTTCTTAAGCTAAATCAATTGTGGCATAACACCTGGATTTGTTCCCACAGATTCAGACGGGGATTATGAGACATATTTGTACTGATCGTACAGTAACGGTTACAGTATCTACACCCCAGGATCGGTTATGACGCTGTTAAAAAATGGTTACTCCAGTTACGAAGGGTTCCAATAGTTTATTATCCTTGAAACAAAAACCTTATTCCATTGTTAGGAGGGAAATCCGACATTTGACCCCCCGAAGGGCTCTCGGACCCCACAAAGCGAAGCTTCCTAACAATGGAATAAGTTGTAAGGCCCGTCAGGTGCTGCCCCAATCAAATTTGTTTTACCGATGAACTTTTGTCCGTAAACTAACTATGGGAAGTCCAACGCACTTCACTTGTAATAGCAAAAATGACAAATTTCCTAACATACAATTTGAATTACAATGCTGGTGTCAGCATCTGATGGGGTAATTCCTTAACTGACACTTCGTGTCTACTGGTACATATTGATACGGCTTCTATTTAGAATTATTTGCGATGATTGATGGATTGAATGACTATGATGTGCTTAGTGTTGAC
>JBCAUI010169420.1:0-17526 GCA_038406195.1 Haplosyllis anthogorgicola
ATATTATTCAAATAGTTAAAATGCCAATTTTCTCAATTCAAAACTTCTGATAAAAAATTAATTTTAATTCCTCCACAAAGAAGAGTTCCAATATTAAAACTTTTGATAAGTTCCGTTTCACCACCCTGGTACAATATTTTTCATATTAATTTTCTCTTCTATTGACATACTCGGAACACGCAACAATGTTGTCAGGAACTTTGTATTCTATGAAAATTTATTCCGCCTTAATGTGGTCAACCCAGTTTTTTTTTTTTTACTTGTTGCAGTCAGGCTGCTGACTTGGACTGCACACTTTATGAGATTCCACACATCACATGGTAATCCTCTACTGGTACAAACGAATAATTCGTCACTTCAACAAGCCAAGATGGAAACAAATAGAACAATACATTGGTTGAAAAAAAACTAACTTTGAGCCCGACACACAAAAGGCTTGGATATTGGCTTTTGTCATGAGTAAATAAGTTAAGCCAGGTTAAGCCATACATCCAGTTTTGACGAATGACCTGTCACTGGGAGACAGGTTGCATATGAACTGTTGTCTAGACTCAAGGCAATCTCTCAAATAAATCCTCATTCACCAGAGCTCGTTTATCTAATCCTTCAAGTAAGGAGAGAACCAACGTTTTTGGTAGACAGTGAATGATTTTTCTCTCTTCATGTTGTCTTTTAAATGCTAACGCCATTGCTTATTTGATTTTGTGTGCGTCGTCATGTAATTTTACACCATTCTTTTGGTAAATTATTTTGGAGATTGTCACTTGTAAAAAGTATATTTTAATAGGATCTTCAGGAACATCCGTTGTTTTGCCATTACGGAAATTCTGTTGCCCTACTTTACCTTAGCAATTCAAAATTTATGAAAACAGTCATCACAGATTATATACTTTATCTGCAACATGGTCCATAAATTTCCAAAGTAATGATAACATGTAATGCAGATACATTCACAATTCAAAATAAGTGTGTCAACCTTATCCTGAAGCATTGATATTGGATATTGTATGAGAAATTAAATGCCAAACATTATTCAGTATTGGTCTGGAGAAATAGTAAGTCTGAAAAGATGTGGGTTTTGTGCTTGATTTTTGGCATTTCTCGGTGATACCCACAAAAGGCATCCCCAAGATCAGCTTTTCCAAGCACTGGATCCTTTTATCCGAGAACATGCGAGACCTCCCAAAACGTTCTTTTTTCAAATCTTGCTCTGAATCTAAATCATCCTACACCTTCCACCAAATCTATATCTTTCCACTCCATCAACTGACAAAAGTGGAAGGCAAGTTAATTTCTCTGTGATGCCGAGTAAATGATTATTCCCACTGGTCCACTTGGAGTGGTATTCCCCACACATAAAAATTGTCTGATAATGACAATGTTACGACTGGGAAACGACAGCTAATTTTCCATTGTGTAATTTAAATATCATGTCTTGAAACTGAAAGTAGTATAATAATTCACATTTGTGATCCCGGTGGTTAAAGATTTATAATTCTAAATAGTTATTTTTAACGTATCTGAGAGACTGTTGAGCGTGCCAGAATCTTTCGCAAGAGCGCAGGGGGTGCGGTAGCAACCTCGTAGAAAGAGGGGGCTACTCAAAACTTTGCTGTAAAGATCGCCAAAACTGCAGGAAAATGCAGGCGCACGGGGGAGGGGCATGTGCCTTTGAGGCACCACAATGTCTGTCTTTGCCTTTGTTTCTGTCTGTCTGTTAACTAGACACCGTTTTAGCCACAGCGATTTAATCTTTTCGTACCCGATGGCTACATGTTAATCTAAAACCCTTCTGACATGTGAGGTGGGAGTTTTGGTGTACAGGCAAATTAACGCTGACGGCATATCAGGCGACAGAGGCAGATCATCATGCATCCTTCATTGCCTCTGGTTGTACATGTAATACTCATCTCCTAGATATGTTCACCGGTCCTAAAAGGATAATTTGCGGATCGTGAGAACAAATGTCATTCACCGTTATTAGGCAATAGAGGATTTAGCAATTCTTCGGAGAAAAGGCAAAACAGGTGGAGTCCCAAAAAAAACCAAAGAAAATGAAAAAGAAAAACAGAAATGAAGAAAAAATTTGCGAACATAAATGTTGGAAAAAATTGTTATGTAATGGGAGCAATTATTATTCATAACTGTCGAATTTATCTATCACTCCTTTGTTGAAGAGATGAGGCCTCTTAAAGATGTCACCAACGGATCTACTCCACAGCATGGATTATCCGAGAAAGACATCAGTGACAGAAATAAAATAAAAAACGAGATCAAGTGGATGTGATGAATAGAGAACGGCTCCCTAAGGGGTGTTTACAGCAGGATTTCGCAGGAGAGGTTTGCGGAATTGCTTCCTTCCCACTGGTTAATCTGATTTGACTTCTAAAGAGAATTTTTAAGTGCTGCGAAAAGATTACAGATTTTTTGGGATGTTATTGTTCTTTTTAATAGCAAGCTTGGCAAAGTTCTCAACTGTTTCTTGTTTAATTACATAAGTTTAGTCACGTTAAAACGATATATTATCTCGTTGAATTGTTCATTTACTTTTTAATGGACTTGACAAAAATAAGTATTTTTTAAAATTGATAATAAACAGAATGTTTTGTTAAATGTAAGACATCAAATTTGAATTGTTATAATTGTTTGCTTTGGTTATAATAGATTAACAATTTGTATTGGAATTTATATAGACGGTGAAATATGTTTGGAGATGAGTTACCTTATCAATGCCTCATAGTAGAATAACTCAAATTGTGTTTTCAGACAAAAATCCATCAACATGATAATATCTTGTCTTTTTGTGATTATGCTACAGTTAATATATTTTGGTGTAATTTGAAACTGAAGACCGTGAAATGAAAAATAATCTGTCAGAAAAGGGAAACGTTGTGATCACTGTTCCGCCCTGCTGGTATATTTGCTCTAAATCATCGATGGTTTCTGGGACACTTTTCAATTTATCATCCAGATGCAATTCAAATGAGAGAATGTGTTACTCTGACAATAGGTGATACTCATTTCTTCTACTCAGATAATTAAAAAGCTGGGTCTGGCATTCCCTCTTGGATTTGAAATCACAGCCCGTTACTCCAAGATCCAGCGCTTTACCGACTTACCTATCTTTCTGGTATGACTTGTGTAACTATAAACAGAGATCGTGTGAGTTATGTAAATGCTGTAATGCAGACAAGTAGCTTTAAAGTTGGCATCAATCAAGGTAATATAAGCATCACCAGGATTATGTCCTATTCAAAACAATTCCCATGTATCTATCAATTTATGTGCTCTTGTCTTGGTCTCCGTCTAGACTATGTAAGTGGCTATTGAGACAAAATTCAATATATGTTTTTGAAGGTAAATTACACATGACATGTGTCTACTTCAGTTAAGTGCATGTACATAGTGAAATCTATCTTCAATATATTTTTCCTCAATTTTAGCTGAACCAACATGATGTTCACTGAAATATGATTTAAAGTTTGGATATGGTTTAAAATTCAATTTTCAAACTTTTTTTGAATCACCTCAAGAAACTTGTATTAATTTGAGAATGTTTGTCAAAATGAGAATTCTACACTGAGCTATGACTTGAATAAACAAGAGAAATGTTATTGCCTTGCGAATAAGCTATGACTGAATTAACATAATGTTACACACTTCAATGTGACTTAAACCCTTTATAAGTCGCCTCAATAAACTTGTATTAATATAAGATTTTTGGTAACAAACGAATTTATGCTACTGACCCGAATAAACAAGAGAAATGTTATTTTTCTTCATGCAATGCGATACAAAGAATACAAAATTAAGTTGGAATTCCGCTCCTTTTTCAAACTGAGAGAAAATAGACTAAATCCAAATTTAGCAAAATACGATTACGCAACCAACTTAAGCTACGTAGATCAAACGATTTTTAATTTCCTTCCGAAGGTCCAAAGTCACGTTAAACCACAGACTACTCATTGCCACAGTGACTGCTTGGAAACGTTTACTGTCTATCAATGGTATCAACCACTGAAAAAAGCCTTTCTTCAGTTTTCTCTTTCGCAATACGGACTCTAATTAAACCAAGGGGAAGATAAATTATTTAAGGCCGGTAAAATCCCATTGGTGACCAGTCTCATTCAGCCTAATTACGCGTCTCGTAGAGTATTATATGGATCGTCGAGAAGACCTTTCAGTGAAATTGAAAGGGAGTCGTTCTTGTAACACAATAGACAGCTCCTGTGCAAGCCATCAATCAACAGGGTATTATGTAATTCTTTCAGCTGGCATCATGTGGTTACAGTAAAGAGTGAATTAAGGAAATTAAAGAGGGAAAATACACCAACAGAAGCGTTTATGCTGGTGAGAATTGTCGAACCTTCTGCGACATGATGTGTATCGTTAAGAGTAGGATATCTGGACAATTTGTAGAAGAGTTTTTATTCTTATCCGCTATAATGAAACCAATAAATAAATGGAAAAGTTATTTCTATTCTAATTGAAATACATATCATAGAAATGATACAATAGAATTCGATGTTGTGTCTTTCACTAGAATGAAAAAAGGCCATGATATTTCATCCTATGTACCTTGGAAATAATTTCTCTGCAACTGCTTTGTTGTTCTTTGCCTATCAATTCTTGGACAATTTTCACGTCCTGTACAAAATTGTGGACCAACATCTATTTTATATGGCTTAACATAGCTTCTCTTTTGGATATGGCGCTGGTGGGCTAACTTACTTCAGATCATAGTTCTCAACTTAGATTTATCTGATCACCGCCCTTTGTTCACCACGTACTTTACAGAGTGTAAGAATATCTTTCCCGTAACTTCCTTCTGATCTTAAGCTCTTCCGACAAGGGCCTGAGTGTCTCATTAAATTAACGTTAAAAGCTGATTACGGGTGGTCAAACCAGGCATAAAAGTCGAAGAGACATTTTATTTTTTACAGGGCCCCTAAGTTTCTTCCATATTATGTTGTATACTCATTGTTGTTCCTTGCATTTAACTCATAAATATCCCAATTCAATTTAGGAATAGTTATCAACTAAAATCAGATACATGTAACAGAAAGCCACAAATAATTGAATTTCCATTTTGACCCGTGTCTGACTTTATGCAAATAATATGCTGGTGCATGTTATCTCTTATCATCTCCGCGTTTAAACATAAATACTTTTATCTTAGCATATTTATGCTGAAATGTTCACTTCAGTCGAAGCCGAATTTGACTTCAATAATTGGCACCAAAATATAATTTAAATATCTATATCAATCACAATCCTGGCACATTAGCAACATTCCAATGGAGCATTGGGTTATTTTCAAAACTACTTTCTTGTGATAAAATGGTGCAGCTGTAATATCATTTTTCTTGTACCATATCTTATTTTAAATCCTCCGGTGCTAAATCTGGTCATATTCAATACTATCTCAATGATTCTTTGGTCACCTTCTTTTAGATTCTGTAACTGACTTATTGTCAGCATCATGATGTTCGGATGGATGGTGCATTAGATCCAAATTGATCTCATAAACGTTGTTGCGATCAAGGAAAGGTGTCACCACAGGGACTTATAACTGCAAACAAAACCATAATTTATGATGGAATTAAGTCAGGAATCTAATGGATTTCTTGCAGCACTTTGGACGAAGCTTAAGAAGCTGCAAGTTTAACTCATGCTTAGTACCTACTAAAGAAGATGCAAGTGATCAACTTAAAACTGCTATTTCAAAAGATTTATTTGAAGAAGGCCGAATAAAAATACCTGCAGTAAGTGAAAAATGTTGCTCACTATTTGGAACTTGTTTAAAATATTACAGAACAAGTTCAACATTGTTTGGCTGAGATTGATGTAGATCAACATTGTTTGGATGAGATTTGTGTATATTTGTAACCCAATAACGAGCCTTTTTCATTTGCTAAGTAACGTCTTTATTGTACTGTCTGGTCAAAGAGTGGTGTCAATACCAAGGTGATTGATGGCCGGTTTCAAAGCTGTCTAAAGCTGCCTTTCAAATTAATACAAAACGTCCTCCCGAATCATGTAAGCTCATTTTACATGCGCAATTAGGTGGAATTAGATTGCTAGTTTCTTGGATGCATTTACCAAGACTTCGAGTACAAACTATGCTTTTGTGGGTCAAGCAACTGTCGGGTCATAATAGTGTTGTGATATCACAATGATATGACTTCACAAAACGTGTCTCAAAGCAAGTGAGTGAAATAAACTAAAATGTTAGACAATGACTCGGTGAATCACAACATTATCAATCAAAGGTGTTAAATCGGTACCAACAAAAACAGGCTTCCCTTCAAGATGAAGGCGTACACTTAAGTTGGATGAAATACTCTTCAGATACTGTGCAGTGTAAATAAGACGAGTACCCTACTAAAGTGATTTTACTTTACAAACGAAACATGTATGCGATATCTGAACAAAAGAAACATAGTAATTTGGCTTAACAAAGAATGATGCCGGTGTCTTTTTACTGGTTTTCAAATTCCTGGTACTCGATTTTCCATTTCTGCATTTATTACTTCTGAATGTTTACACAGGAGGATCACGAAACAACAATTATTTTTCGGTTGCATTGAGTCGGATCATAAAGCTCCAGCATTAATGGAACACATGTGTAATGTGTAATCATCACTTCTGTGAAAGGATGTTACCATGGGAGTAGTTACCATTGCAAAATGTACTTAGATTACTTAGATTACACCAGACATGCATGAAGTTTGAACATGACCTTGAACACTTATTTGGTTGTGTAACCACACACCAGAAGTTTATCAATAGCGTACACGGTGTGTATTGTAAAAGACATGAAATGTTTCTAAAGGGAATAAAACAAATTTGCTATATCACCTTTTTTAAAGATGCTGATACTAAAGGAAAATACAATACAGTAATTATGGTTTACATGTTTATGAAAGTTAGGGTAAAATAGAATAGAAATAAGAGTGTGAATTCAAATAAGAAACAAACAGTCTGCACTCTACCGTTTAGCTCTCCCAGCATACCTTCAGTCTGCTAACTACCGGTGTAACATGTTTAATTAATTATGATAATGAAATGGTAATGAGTCCAAATGACCCAGAAGTAATTATGTCATTGGTCTAATTCCCAAAACGAAAGCACATTGCACTCATTTATATTCATGACCAGTCAGTCCTGGTGACTGGTAAGATGGCACCTGTCTCTAGTCTCTCTTTTAATGGAAGAATGACCGAAAAATGACGCCACTAGTGCTATTAGACTTGCAGAATCATGCAAGTTGTAAAGCAAAACGTGATAGCAGTAATCGTTTCAGATTTTCATTGAAATCAGTGAAACTACAGATTCGGAACTACACAGGTCTGTTGATAACCTTTGCATTGCTTAAGACTGCTTTTCTTCTTGATGTCCTAAGGCAACACGTAGGTCTGAAACCATTCTGACATGTAAGGTTAGAACCGAGGTGTCTCATTCAATTAGCACTAAAAGCAGATGAGGTGATCTACTCAGGCGAAAAAGTCAAGGTAGCTGTTGATGGTATCGTGCCTGCTTCTGTTAAAGTTAGGATTTAAGTTATCACACTTGATATACTACAAATATCGAGGACGAGAACAATTCAGAAACTCCTCCTAGCACTCACTCAACCTTGGGATGAGTTGTTCCTTAGGTGAACCACCATCTCATGGTGATGCCATCCAGTGTCAACTTACATCCCCAGTCAGGGCCATGACATTCTGTGCCCCCACACATGGTCGTTCCCAATTTTACACCTTAGTCTAGTCAGGCTGCAATTTACAAGACACTGTCAAATATGTCTATCCTGTCGGGGACTTGACTTGTTCTAGTTTTGATTTGCTCATTCCTGTTGTCAGTTTAAAGCTAAACTAGACCACGTCAACAGGTCCCGTGGAAGCCTGGGTTTCTTATCGTTCTCTCGCACTCTCACTGACACTTAGGAAGCACTTCGCTGTGTAATGCTCATTTCCTGTGAGGACATCTTCTCTTTAAGACAACTCTTCCCGACAGGGATGCTGATGGAATTGTAAGTGATATCATAGACAAAAGAGTTTTCTTCCGCAATATCATCTAAGTTACATGCACACGTTAACAGATTGCATTTTGTGCCAGAACTATTGAAAAAAATATAGTGATCATCATGGTGCATCTTGTTCCATTACTGAAACTAGACTCTTTCGGATCTTGTTAAATATATCTATCGTAGGGATCGTTTTGTGTGGCTAAGTACACACCCGCAGCCCAACACACTTTGGCAATTTAAAACAGACCCCCGCCAATAGTGGAGCTGTATCAGCAACTGACTACCCGGAGCCCGAACGGAAGGGGCCTGGCCATCAAGACACCACAATGGAGGGCAGCAAGTTTACCGAGCCTTAGCCACGGAGACTTTACCAATAGGAAATGTTATGAAGGGTAATGGCCGACTGTGGTAAGGATATGCAGATAAACATCGTGTTGACTGCAGTGCCCATGTGCTGTGAGAGTTCCTAGTGTCGAAGACCTGCCAGTAAATACTAGCGCAACCTATGTAGAAAAATAGCCCCGAATAACTGACTTACAGTCGGTTATTAAACGCTTTCTATATCGTTATCACCCAACCACTACCCTGTTGACGGTCCATTTTAGCATAGAATTATGCAAGAGATTTATGTAGTAAGAAAATTCATGAAAATTTTTTGCGTTTTCACGCCTTATTGTATTAATGCAATTTATTCATGTTCCACTGCTACAACTCTTAATATGTGAAAGTCTCGGTGAAGCTCAGGTTTGATTCTACTATTCAGAATTAATGTAGCAGACCAGGTTACCCAGGGAATTCCGCAGAGAACATCATGGATTGAGAATAAGTCAGCGTCAGTGCTGAATAGAAGCCAGCCCAAGAATCATTGATATCATATTGAATATAAGCTGATTAACCGTCAAGAGAACTTAAGTAAGTAAACTTGTGAACCCCTTGCGGTGGAATTGTTGCTCCGCTAATGCTTAATGATATCAATGAGTTGAATATAATGTACATGCATGTTTAAACGGAAAGTAGCAAGAACTTGTCACGCGTAAAAATCATTGTCATCGCAATCGAGGTTTTTTCCTAAATGCGTTTCTGTAAGATTTGACAGATCTGTCATATTTGGTTGACATCATAATTCCTACAAGTTAGGATATGTGTTGTTTGCTAAATCATGCATGATAACTAAGAATTGTCATAAACAATGTGTGTTGCATTTTTGTTAATTTGCACTGAAATTATTACAGTTATCAGATCCGAATTAGGAAAAATCTTCTTTTTTTTTAAATTTTTTTTAAATTTTTTTGTAGGACCAGAGTTCATTTGTGGGACCACTGATTAACCCTGTTTTGGACTTCATGTGACCATCCCCAAGGGTCTTAAATCCAGGGTGGATCTCTCACCTGCACTCTTACTTGCTTGCATGCAGTGATCCCAAGGGTCACATCTGGTATGACACCTGCATTTTCCACCAATAGAGGTGTACACTGTATAAGCGAGTATATGGCATGGCCAGCTGGGCTCCTCTCACATGCATCAGCCAGGATTAGAACTCCTGACACAGAGGTGAAATGCTCAGCGCTGCGTGACTAAGTCAAACACGCTAACCAACTGAGCTATTCCGCCCGCCATCCAGGAAAAACCTTAATTAACCGAAGTAGTTTGTGGAACTTTTCTGTCAAACGTTTTAATTTTCTCTGAATTATAATTTGTTACGTCAAACATAATGATTTCCACTGGGTTTTAATGCCAAGGGATTATTGAGTTACCCTGGATTTCAGGATTTGTCACCCTTGAAGAAAGGACGATCCCGTTTAGCCACGGCCTTACACAAAATTTTAACAGTAATTTTCATTTAACATTTTGCAAACATTTATACATGTGAAAGATATCTATGTGAAAATACCTAAACTATGTATTCTCCTGAAGCACATATTCCTGTAACCATGAAGTGCTAATACATAAATCTTTGTCTGAGTTCAGTCTGAATTTACTTCTTCGTAATACCGTATTCCCCTCATGTATTGCACCCCCTCTAATGATAGCACCCCTTCCTTTATGGACGAAAATAATTGATGGTAAGTCTTTGTAGAAATGCAAAAATAATGACATTTCTCATTTTTGTCCTCTTTCTTTTCAGAAAATAAGAGATGTTAGCAACAACGAAATTTGAGATTTAAATATTTCCAATTAAGGCACCCCCTAAAAACTTTGATCGTGAATCAAAGACATTTTTGTCCAAAGATAAAGATAAAATAAGTGTTAACACAATCAAAATTTAAGATTTAACAGGTCCATTTCTAATTAGGCACACCTCAATTTTTTTCTCGACACCTGATGCAATAGTTGGAGGGAATACGGTTTTCAATCTGGTTATGGAAATATGAAGCGATATTTGCCAATCATATTAGTAAGACCTGTTTGTGTGGAAATAGCAGCAGCATCACCTAGATGACAATGTGAGCGAATCTGCTCACATTAATCACGGAATATTCAGACCAGACTCACACCATGTGTTTCTGTTTCTTTTCTCCGTATTTATTGCACAAGTAAATGGACATCTGAGGAACATAAAATAACCATTACCTTTCATTGCAAATAAGGCCGGGTATAAAGCCTCACCCATAAATACAGCACATGTGTAATGTATTATTATCATTTTCAGGAAAGGGTCTTTCTCCCGGGAGCTGTTAGTTCAATGAACGGTACAAATTCCACCGCCTCTCGCAAAATGTAACAGTTTTTATCATATTTTCCGCATGATAATTCGATTCAAAAGACAGACAGAGACATTGCATTTTTCATTTTATGGCTTCCCAAAAAGGTTGCAATGCAAATATCAATCCATATGGAATAAGCCAAAAATATAAGTAATATTGTTTCAATTTCTGTGCGTTGCGTTTCTTCTGTTACAAATTTCGATCATGCTCATTTTTCGGTATGTTCACATTTCCCTTTGGCTTTGATTGTCATCCATCTAAAAATTTACTTTGCTCGGGCTTGCTTAACTTTGTTGATCAACCATGAACCGCTTTGTAATCTTGGTATCCCAGTAGATTATAATCTTCTGTCATGTTAGATTAAATGAAGCACTTCTTTATATATTTGCATGTAATGTAATGATAAAATTTGATAAAGTATTCCAATATGATTAATGTTACATTTGACGAATTAGAACAAACTGTATCTTTAAGAAGGTGACTTTGTCATATTTTAAATAAAATATCAGCTGCTCCCTTCGATAGAAATATCTGAAGAGTATTATTTACCAAAGCAACTCTTTTAAAGTTATAATTTAATCTTCAAATCGAGCAGGACCGAATTCCAATGCATTGCTGACGACTACGTTTCAATGTGCAAACAAAATCAACACGGATTTCTTTGCATGCCTTCGTAATGGAAAGCTATTTCAGGAAATGTAATACTACAAAGTCAATCTGAAGGTCTCAGTTCATGTGAGGAAAATCAAATATCTCATGCACATTTTGTACCTCAGTGAAACTGGCCAGATCAATGGGCTCAACTGAAGGTACAAAGACGGAAGCCTACAACACGTTCTGAATAGCAACTGATTAGGTTTCTTCACACAGTAGCTTCCTCTGGGTGTCTTCAGTGCACGGTGTGGCTGAGACTTGCAATGCTTATTTCTAACTTTTTGTCCATAGCAGTTGTTTTGGGTTCCATCTATCCGGTACAGAGTCAGGATCCAGACACGAAAAGTCGTAATCTTTCTTTCATTCCAACTTGAATGTAATATCAATGCTGTATGAACAAAAGATGAAATACGAAGAATTCAGTAAAATAATTCACTTTTCTTTTATTCTTTTTACAAATTACCAGCCATCCTGCATTCATCGTGGCAGAGCCATATAATCTCTGGCTGTGCTGCATGAGTGGTATAAAATCAGGTGTCACTTTTAGACAAATAGAATTAAAGAGGAATCATAGCCTGTAACTTTAGTTTTCATTAATGGCCAAATGTGATGGAAATTGCTATTGAAATCAGATTTTGCATTTAAACTGCTCTACTTAAATGTTGGCATTACAGTGCCTTGAAACGAAGATTAATTTACTTATTACGCTTGTTAAAATCAACTTTTGTACCATTATTTCAAAAGACACCAGTACGCTTACAGCAAAAATTGTAGCTAAAAAGCATGCTACTTGCCACTGGGAAAAACTACTGCTGTAGACTGAAACGTACAAATCATATCGTGCTGAAATGAATATCTAAAAGACAAAGCCATTGTTATAAAAAACCAGATTGATATAAATCCGTGAACGACGTACTTTTAGTATAAATTGTCTGATCAGTCTCATAAACCCTGAGAGTTATTAGGCCCTTCCTTTCTGTATCCAAAGCTGATTAGCCGTCTTTTACAGTAGGTATTATATGATGAAGCTGTACTTAATGCAGATATAATGACTCTATTGTTGGTTCACATGATGTGCTCAACTGCAGATAATTGCTCCCGAGGGGTCAAGGCTTTACTGCAAGATTAACATTATTTTACACACATACTCCATTATTCCTCATATTCATAACGCAGTGGTGGCTGAGTGATTTTACGTTTATCAATTAGTATTCATCATATTTTACAATTTTAAAAAGTTCAAGAACCGTTTAATAGTAAATCGATTGCACAATTCTCTTGTGTTTTCATTCAGTTCTAAGCAGGACAAGGAAATCTGAAATCAAAGCCGAATAAAATTCCATCATCAAGGTCGTAAATGCATCTTAACAAGCATAAAACAAATGCGTACTTTTGAACTAAATGGTAACGATAGCAACATAAACCAAAGTATAGGTAAGCTGAGAATTTGTGTTAGTCGAAATACAAAGACACCAAGTACTGCATTTATCAAGACTGCAACATATTTGCCACTGAGGGAAGTAAGAGTTATCTTTACACTATGTCTAGTGGGCATAATCTGTTTGCATCATTTACATTTTTTTTCTTTTTCAAATGAAGTCACAACAGTCTAGGATATGCGTGCACACACAGGTAAGACGACTCATGAAATCGTCTTCATTTTTGTGTCCGACTTTCTTCAAGGGTCTATTATGTTAAACTACCAAATAGAAATGAAGTTCAGCCTCAGCATGACACCTCTGTGGTGTTCAACAATGACATTGATGGCAAAAATGGACAGAGGACATTTACGCCTGCACAGAATAGCTTCAAAGTGAAATATCAGCATTACCATTAAAATCACCTTTTGAAATTCATGTGGTATCATTTGGATCAGAATTTTTCCGAAAATTTATAAATCATTCTAAATATCAAAGCAACGACAGCAACCAATGGATCAGAGCCTTTATCTTTCGTGGACGGAGCATTTCCTTGCAGCTGCAGCATATTACTGCTTGGTATTTGTCATACTTCCGTGAGAGACAGTGGATCACTGCTTCACTGATGCAGCCATGATTGCCATGCAAATTGCGCGTCATTACCCGCTACAAATGAGCCTCTTCTGCCACCTGCTTCAGTTCAGTGTTTGACACTTGTCTTGTCAAGTAATGACTCAATTAACGAGCAGTTTGCCTTCTCTGTGGAAAATTTCCATTTACCAATTCTCGGCTAATGTCTCCACGTTTTTTGACAACTGAACGTCACGGAATTGTCAAGTCTGATACAGATACACAATGGTGTCGCTGAAGCCGTCGTTTGTTGTTGAAACTATCAAGAATTTATCCTTTCTTTTCAATCTGAGATGACGAAATGGTGGTTTTACGAGGGTTATAATGAGCCGCCTGTGGCAACAAGGTTCCTGTCCTCACCCTGCCAGAAACTGTTACCATAAATACCTCGATACTCTAGACCTACTCTCAGATCGGAGCAAAGGGCAAAGATACTGGCAACTGCCAATCCTCAGATACTCCAGGGCTCCGAACTCCAGAGAACACACAGTCACGCTACAGTTTCTCCGAAATCAGTACAACATTTAAAATCAATTTTCTTCTGGTCACTGTCCATCCGTTCCGTAAGTTTAAGTTTTACGTTTTGCTCACAGATGAATTGCATGAAATTTTTTGTAAGATGTATGCATCTAAATTTGACACACGTACAAACCAGATGGATGTTTCTGGATACAGACGTGACATTGCTAATGTAACCAGCATGATTCTATGCGTTAAAGATCTATTGTGAGTTGCCAATAAAAATACCAATTTCCAAATCCTCTTTGATAAATGACCTGCCATACGGAGACACTTAACACATGAACTACTACACAGCAATCCTGGAAGATTACTGGAGCACTGTTAACAAAATAGATAGGCTGACTTACTTAATATAAGTGCTTTTTGGAGCCTGTACTTGACAAAAGTAGCTGGGTTTACTCGTTCTTGTCCGCATTTTGGAAGGGATTATAATCCCTGTGATCCCTTATGATGTTAATATGATGGAAAGGTTGGTGTAAGAACATCAATTCCACATGGAGTTTACTAATTAGTAAAGCGAATTTCCGAAAAAAAACCCTTGAATATGCAGTCTAACTCGTAGACACACGTAAATACATTACCTAGTCTTTAAAGGGTCACAATTGAGGTTTCGAGATTTTGTCCCACATGCTTGATATATGTATTCACCATAAAACACATTTGTTCCATTCTATTTCCAAATGAGCTCAGATCCCAGCTTGGGTCATAATATATCAGAATCCTGCTATAAAAATGACAGTCAATTACACTTGATGTATGAGGTGTCTGTCTGATTGGTTTTTCATATGATCAGATTACCAGATATCTGGAAGGACTTTGTGGGTGGACCTCTTGATATATGAGTAGAATCTGTGTGATTTCTTTCTGCAGGCTTCGTGTACATAGCATAAGTTTTCATTTCATTCTCCTTAAGGTAGTCCCAGGAAATCTGTGTTTACTTTGAGCACAAGTGGCCCTGAATAAAACAGTGGCTGCTGTGAATATGTAGCTCTAGAAGTCATCTGAAATTGCCCTTAAATGTAACATGGTTTACAACAGTTATAACCACGTCTAGACCCCCGATTTTGAAATTCATTAACATACCAAAGTGATCTAGTAGATGACGCAAGTGGCTTTGCTATAAGAAATGATGAAAAATTAAATGATCTCAGTGACGTACGCATGCTTTTCAGTGGAAAAGGCAGTTGAAGCACCAGGTGTGACCCTTGGGATCACAGGACACAAGTCAGAAAGAGTGTGGGCAAAAGATCCACCCTGGCTTTGAAACCAAATTGGACGGTTACACGAAGTCCAAAACAGGGGGTACTCAATGGTCCTACAAATGGACTCTGGTCCAACAACATTAAAAGAGAGCTCGGTGAAGTATGCTGTTAAAGAACGGTTAATTCACTTGCGTTAACAATGCAGTTTGAATTTTTTGTTTGTAAATGCCCAACAAGCAATATTATATTCAAAAGAAGTGTGTCAGTGACTTTATGTCACATGTAATTGTCAATGACAGTTAGGTCACAGGGTTTAACATAAGAACAACAAACTGATTAATGGTTTAATTATGAGAGGGATCTTCCTCTTAAGTCACGTAATGCCTTATCAATCTTTGTCCTTTTTCAGATTTCGTTTCTTTTTCTTTCTCACCCTTTTCCAACTCGCATGTACATAAATGAAAAGCTTCTCTTAGACTTTCCATCAAATGTAGTTTTTGTTACACGACAAATATTGTGATTTTGAATATGGAAATTACATGAACAGTCAAGAGTAGTTAAGAAATGAGGCAGCCTTTCTACCGCGTTGTGTACCAAACGGTCTCTATTAGAACGGATTTCAACCAAACTTTTGTGCCCCTAGCTACTCACCCACATGCGCCATCTCCCCATCCCACCCTACCCACCTCAGATTTGACAGACAAAATTACTGCGAAACCATTTGAAAGCCTCTGTAATGTGATGCTTCGCCTTACCTTAGTTGATAGTTTCATACAAACCTCTTTATCAATAAACATGACCAAACTAACAAAGAGAAGAATGCTGAGATAATTTTACAGCATCATCTAGTTTGATTTCATTTACACAAACAGACAACCAAGACTGAATGAAATTAATCAAATCGGAATGCATATTATTTACTTATCGCTCGCTCGGTCAAAACAATTCCTTGTGGATTCACAATGGGATTACATCCTTACGTTGTAAAATAAAATAATCGCATCGATGTGTAAATGTTGCAGACTAAATCTCGTGCAATTATGTTAATGTTTTCCTTGGCTATTAGTCACTAATTAATTTACAGTGATATAATAATATATAGTTATGTATTGTAAGTATTTGTTTCCGCTGTAGTCAGGTGACACAGAAAAGGGATAATTCTTACCTGGATACGTCTTTAGTCGTTATGGAAACAGTTTTTATTGAAAGCCAACATTTTATATGGTTTTTTTCAGTGGCTCTGTGAAGAATATCTGTAAACTATTAAAAGGAATATTTGGATGATGGATGTTATCCATTAACCTAAGACCCTTAGGTTCTCTTTTTGTGCGTTACCAAAATTCCGGTGTGCGAACTAGTCATCATTAGCTGTAAGGGTAAATAAGAGTAAATAGGGGTAAATAAATTTCTTGCTAGTGTAGCACAAATTTCTATTGTGCTACTTTTCTGTAGAGGATGACATACAGAGGCCAAGCACATATCAAAATTGTTGATAGGGTCAAATGATAGAGTCAAAAATCAACAATGATTTTTAAAGGATAGTAATGTCCCATAATTTTGTTCGTCTCTTGCAAAGTTACATAGTGAATTGAAATTAATCAGCCAGTAATTATGACTTTCCTTAAAATACTCCTTCTTTTACTTAGATGATTTGGGTATGTAAGGAGCTTGTTTTATGCTTATGCCTTCATTTTCTGTGTTCAGTTGAATATTTCCTTCAAGTTACGGTTAGATTTAATTCTCCGTGGGGAAGGTAGAATGAAGAAGCATAAGATAAGCGTCTCAGCTTATGTCGCGGTAAGACTAAAGTACCTGTCCGGGTGTTTGAATGACAATTTATGGTTTGCCTCTGATTTCACTGCAGCTTCATACAATCGTATTCCAAGGGAACATGACCACTCCTTATAATTTTTGGGATAATGAGAATAATTCGCCAGACACTGTAAAAACTTGTTTTAGTTCTACCAAATTACAGATGTCTTTTTGGCACACATGCTGTCAGAATGTACATTTTAACATTTCTGGGTATTTGGGAACACTGGTGCTCCTGTTTTGAACTTGAAATGATTAGCCAGTAGAATACAAAACCATGTGGGAATGTGATGAGTGAGCTGACAAAGCTTCCATCAAGGAGAGCCAAACACTCTCTCCTTTCGGCCACGCTGTCTGGTCTTACGGTCTTACTGTACAGAGACAATCCGTACGCCCTACAAGGTAAATAAATTACCTCCTGCAACCCTGTGTGCATCTAACATATGTCCACTTAATTGAACAAATTAGCAATCAAATACTATTCACACCAAACCTCTTAGATCCCTGATTGTCAAAGCTAAATCCACTTAAATAATTAAAAAGTAAACATCTGC
>JBCAUI010169531.1:0-17522 GCA_038406195.1 Haplosyllis anthogorgicola
CAAATTGAGAGGCAGCTTAGGCCAGCTGTGTTACATTAAATTGTGAAGGCGTGACATCTCTCCACTTCTTGATACTCTCTGTCTATATCATGCGTTCTTTTATTTATCAGCAACGTACTAGGTCAGGGTCAAGATGTAGGTCAAGGTCATTTGAAGGCAGAAGTTTTTCGCCTTATATCTTTTATGTTTTAATGTTTTTAACTTTTTTTCTCTCGTTTTTTCTCCTTTTTTGGTGGGGGGGGGGAAGGGTTGTGTGTTTTTAGTATTGCCTTCGTCACCTATTGTCACTCATCTTTTTGACCACAGCTACTTCTTGGTGACTCATCAATAAGCCAATTTTAGTCTAAGTTACATACGTTACAAGTGTCTCTTTTAGTACACCTTTACTTACATATTAAATTTAATTTTAAAATCTACGTAATCTCTGTTTAGTAATGTATTGGTAAATGAAAACGAAATAAACAAAGTGTTCCTTTTATATATATTCCACTAATTTATTTTCTGAAGTGTAGCGCCAGCACTTACAAACTGAATTAAACCTTGTTTCCGAAATAACCTTCTACACAACTACAATTATTAACAAACAAACGAAAAACAGAAAAGAACACAGTTTACATAACTAGAACAATTATCAATAAATAATCTAAGATCTACAGCAACGAGTAGTATTCACTTAAAATCATGTTAATATAGCAGAAACTTGGAGCAATCTAATCTCAAGATTGCATCGAATTTTCGAAAGATGCAAACGAAAATCCCTAAATCCACAAACGTTTCCGTTTCATGTGGATTGATACATCAGCATTAATGTACCCCTGCCCCTGTTGATCCTCAAGAGAGCTTTCCTGATAAGCACCACTTGCAAGAAGCACATTTGGTATCACACAGTAGCTGGGACAGAACAGCCTCTAGCTAAGCTCCTGAAACGATAAATTTGTGATATCGTGATATTATTTTACCCTTACATTTGTCAGGGTCTTTACTCAGGCAATTCAGGGGCAGATCCAGGATAAGGTCAAGGGGGGGCCAACTTGTCAAGTGCTGATGTTTGCCGATGGAGCTAAGTGAAGCCACACAAGTGAGTGTAGCAAGCAAATAATAGGGTGAGGCCCCAGAAGCCCTTGGGGTTTTCATTAACAAACTCCTGTATTTCTGGGGAGGACCTTTTCTATGTTTAATCTTTTGTTATTTTAGTGTAGGGTTTCCTGAGTCAAGCAAGGCTAGAAAAAATTTGGAGACATTGTAATGAAATGATGCCAAATGCAGTGAGGCAGGCAAATTTTTAGAAAATGAATGTTTAAATATAATGCCGAGGGAAGTGAGGCTAAAATTTTTTACAACTGATAGTCTAATTTTAGTGTTTTGAGGTGTTTGGGCCCCAAAACTGGGGGCTAGAGGGGAGTCTGGATACATTCTAATGAAAATGATGCTGAGCACAATGAGGCTGGAAAATTTTTAGAAAGATAATTTTTAAATATTATGCCGAGTGAAGTGAGGCTGAAAATTTTTGCAAAATATAGTCTAATTTTAGTGTTTTAAGGTGCTGGGACCCCAAAACTGGGGGCTAGGGGCTGGGCCGGGCCTCAGGGTCCCCCCCCCCGGATCCGTCGCTGCAATTCCATTTCATGTCAGACGTTTGTGTAAAATCTTACTTTGTTTATAAATTCATTATCAGTTAACAATTCTTCTACATACCTTAAAAGTCACTCTCTTTCCCGTTTGTTTGGGCTGATGTCTGCAGTAAGTTTCTTGTGTGGGCAGGTCTATATTATAATAACTATATCGTGGCTCCATGTTCAAGTGTGCTTGTTCATTGTAACATTGTGACCTGTATGCTTGCCATACATCCTGTGGAAGCATCGGCGTATTTTCTATATGGTCTTGTGATTTCCACATGCCAGCGTGTGGTAGCATTGATGTGTTTTCAATGTTTTCTCTCAAGAAGTCATGAAAGGGAGGATAGCCATCTGAGGATCGAAGAACCTCCAAGTGCTGCTGACTAGTTCCAGAGGGAAACCTGTTAACTCTTGGATTTTGTAAATTGCCTGTGATTGGAGTGGTGCTACTCAAATACGGTGGTATGCCAAAACTGTCTTTAAAATCTTGCTTTGCTGCCTTTAACGGTGGTTGATTGTTAATGTTTGAGTGCTGCATTGGAGGCAAGTTTGTACCAAATTGCCTCTGTTTCGCAGGATGTGTTCCCGGTTGGTACCTGGGTGTACTCATACTCATTGGTTTCCATGGTGACGAAGCCATTTTGGGTACTGTGTTTGGTCTTTGGACCTCCATTACTAACTGTTTCCCTGTGTGTCTGTAACAGTAAAAAGTAACATTTTATTTATTAACCAATAAGTTGGTCAACCTTAGCGAAGATTATCTCTTCGATAGAAACTCTTTGCTGTTACACAGTCTATGCATTCAAGCCGAAGTCGAACTTGACACTATTTCTAAATCTAGCACATTTCATTTTTAAACAAATTTATTGGATTTCTAGCACTTTCTATATGACTTCAGTTGTCTTACTTGATGATGCGAGCTACGCTATCCGACGTGGATCTGGAAACGTTGAGTCCGTCTATCCGAACGATACAGTCAGCCGGTTTGAGTCCGGCCGCCTCTGCCGGTGATCCTGCATCCACTCTACACACCTTAACTGGGCTGCTGCCGGAGACGGTGAATCCATATCCGTTCTTACCTTTTTTCAGAACAAGCTGAGAAAGAAGACTCTTAGAATCAATTGTATGAAACAGTGTTCATATTTCGCAATGTCTTTCACTTTTGAATCGAAAGAAAGATGATATAATTTCTATTTTCCTTTCTAACACAAGACCTACACAAGTCCACACGACAGGAAATTACTTGGCAAAAATAGAGACATTAATTTATATGTTGGATTGTTTTATCAAGATTTGCATTCCCAGCAGTTTTGACGTTCCGTCAGCAAATTAATTCAATTCGGTATGAAACAAATACAAGTTATTGATGCTACTTTTGGAAGACGCTATTTCTTTAAGGAGACTGGTATAAGGTAAGCGCAAACTTACAAGATGTGGATCCATGAATTTGAGATCCTGATTGACTTTGGGTATAACAGCGGGAGGTTTGTCATGCAAAGCTGCTTTCTTTGTAATAACCTGCAGATGTTTCCTTCTCCCAACTTCATCTGCCAGCAGGTAGTACCATCCAGTAACCGACTACAATCAGAATAGTGAATTTATGTAAGTGATCTGGTATCGATAATGCCTTTATCTAGCGTTGCAATTGGTTTAAATAAAATTTTCTTTAATCTTGTATAAAATGGAAATATAGCATTTGAAGCTAGTATAAAGGTATTCACATCCATGACTTGAATATTTTGTTAACAGATAATAAACAAAATGATAAAGCTTTGAAAAGTCTACGGTTAAAGGAAATATACCTTGGTATCGGAGTAGATATGTTTAACACCAAATGACATGCATCCCAAAAATTCAGTGGCGCCCTTGCCTCCTGCATCTCTACACCATGCTGTGATTAGCAAGCGCTTCTTCAAGTCTCCATCCACCAATTCTCTGTGAAATAGATTAAATTGCCAATTAAATTATATTTTACTCACAATAACTTTTGATATATATTTACATGGTTTTCGTTCTTCCATAGCGCCAAAAGACGGCTTGAATTTTTGGAAAAACGGGATTGTATTCGAATTTTGTTAAACACTCAATTGGAGTCAACTGTGTTTCGTTTAGTTATTTTTAGAAAGAGAACAATGAGAGTTAATCACTTTTTATGAAGTTAATTAAGCGGCAGATATCATTCAGTGTTCAATACAATAAAGGTTAATTAGGAGCAGGAAGATGCCGTGGTGACTTGATATCCATAGGACATTAAGCAAATTAAAATCAGGAAATTACTTACAATGAGAACTTTTCATCGAATAGAGGACTATTTGTGTCGTAAATCGTCTCAGTTTTCCATTGAGGACGTTTGGAATCTTCAGGCGCTAATGAAACCTTGATGAAAGTTTGTATAAAAGTTTTAAATGCTGATTCGTGTCTGCGTCCGAACTTTCTTAAAATGTAACTAAACTTCTTCCAGACTGAATTAAATAGACTTTTACTCAAAACTACACTAAAGTAACGTCTGTTTTAAGAATTGCAGCTAAAATAAATACCTTTACGTAGGTATCACAAATCCGTTTGAATTTTGAACTCAAGTGGCGTGCTTGTATCACTGAAAGAAGGAATAGATTTTAAATTGTAATATTGTTTCGTAAGGTACATTTAGATATAAATTGCTTTATTAGAAAGTAAAACGGTTTTTAAGTTGGTGAGTCTATGTTTATGTTTGGTCCTTTAATTTAAAGATGCCAATCTTGGTTCATAAAATGCGTGCTAAATTGCCATAAAGAATACGCTATTATTGACCTGAGTTTTTTTTATAAAGACGTTCTTCACGTTACGCAGATTACCTTGTGTGATTTACACAAGGGAACTTTAAAAGAAATAATTCAAAATACAAATACAACTCACCATGAACAGTAAGATGACCACAGTTGATGTATACAGAGAGTTTAAGTTGTCCTTTGTAAGGCTGGTAGAGTCTCGCGGGCGCGTCTCCTGTCCACAGGGCATCTCTTTCCACCATCTCCACAACAGGGATGGCCTCAAAACCTGTCATGTCTTCCGAACTGCTGCTTGTTGTAGCTCCAGAATCTGTCAATTACAATATGAAAGTCTCATGAAAAGAAATGTATCGTGTAAGATTCCTTATAAGTAATAAAATCGGATGGAGATAGTGCCCTTTCCACTGAAATTTCTCCTACTGTGATATTAGTTTGACTTCCCGTAATAGACTATTCCAATGTTATTTTTTTAATTCAGTTTTCATAACACATCTTTGTACCTTACTAAAATAGCACACACTGAAAAGTTAAAATCCCTTTTTAAAACGAATGTGCCCGTTTTTACACAGTTGTTAGTTCAAGTCTGGTGTCAAATGCACTGATTGTAAGCCTTTCTTTCGCAGACAGTGCTAAACGTCTTGCTGTCTTGCATGTTAGCATATTATTAATATATATCTCACTTTGTATTTGAAAATATTGTGTTTTGTTCACCTGTCGCAGTTCGCGTATAGCGTTGGCCTCGGGTCGACAAACACAACGATCTATCGTACATTGTAAATGGTTACATTTTGAACTGTTGGACTTTCGTGATAGTTTCAATTACATGTTTGATATGATCGTGTAAAACGGGTGAAAAGAGAGTCTGGAATGGAAAATAGTTAACAAAAGAACCCGACTCTTTAAACAGACAGAATTGAATTATTGTGATCATACTTTGTCCACAATAAAAGAAAAAGAAACCGCAATATTTTCTATATGCTTAACAACGGCTCGTCATTTTCACCGTATTTACTTTTGAGAAAAGAGTCTGTGTCCTATCCCTTTAGTAAATAGCAAATACACCTTTAAAATTGCATTCAAGCCAATATTTTTACAGAGACAAATTTGTTCCAACAAAGAAAGTAAGCACCGAAAAAGTGTTCCTTCTAATGGCATACTTTTTGTTCCTTTGAGGAGCATTAGAATGATCACTTTTGGGGATAATCCGAAATAAAATGTTCTTTATATTTGAAGTACCTCTCCAGGCACTTAGACATTCCTATATTCCCATCTCTTCTGTGCTCTCCTGAGTTGAAGGCAATATTTTTCAAGTCACAGTTTAACCATTTACCACTTTAAAACTTCTGTAGCAATTAAACTTACATTTATGTAACTGAACAAAAAGTTTAAACACTTTACCAAAAAAATTTCGCTACTCGACAAAAAGCGCGGATGGAAGCTTCTCATTTTAATTCAGCAGATCAATTCAAGAACACCTCTTTAAATAGTTATTTTACAACCATAGAAATTCAGAATTAAATCTTTTCAAAATTAGTGACTTCAAGTTCCCAAGAGAGTAGGGGTTGCTACAAGGACTAGTGTCTGTAATGCTATATGGCAATACAATGACATACCTCCTCCCTCTCCAGCACAATACTCCCACACCCCTAGGGCCACCCCTTTGTACCTGTCCAGGTGGACATCAAAGAGGTACTGCTAAGTAGGTGGTCGTAAAAGGTGCTGGCCAATACGTTCTCTAATTGCAGAATACTGTGTACTAATGCTGGTCATCTATTCTTACCCTTTGTCTTGTCATTATGTAACCCGTCAGAAAGTGCTAATTAACTTCGACAAGGATTTTCGCAACCCGAAATCATTTCGTCATTATTTGAAATAGTTTCTACAATTTGAATGTCCATCTCCAAACTTTATCCAAAGTAGAATTACTCCTGGCCAACTACGGTTCATCAATTTGACTAATTACAGTTAAAATTTAAAAACTGTAAAATACACAGCTTTGTTGTTCCCATACTAATCACGGTAACAAACATAACAAATGCAATAAATTACACATAAAATTCATAATCTAGTACAAGTATGAAATACATTCATATGTATTTTACGTTTTCAAAGTTTGCATGGATGTAGCCCCTTTCGTGCTTTTTGTGTTTTAGATTCAAGATCAAAATCGGTTGTTTATTCTCAAAATCTCAAATTAAAACGACCATCAGTTATCTTGCAATTCAATACAGTTTAATGTAAATTTGCACGTATCGATAATAATAGCAATGTTTGCGCGACCTTTTGCAATTGATAAACGTTTCCTTCATCTATGAAAATCAAAGGGTTCATATTACTGTATAAATTATACATTCTTTCAAGTATATCTATGTACTCTACGGGTCAGCCTTGGTTATCTCGATTACAATAACTTATATCACAATGCGTCCGTTTTCCTATCCACAAATTGAAATTGACATTTTGAGGGCTGGACATAGGGGCCAGAGTATTCTTAATAGAAGACGATTGTACAAAACCAAAGGTTTATCTGTGAATAAAGACATTCGTGTGCCAGGCTCATGCAGTGAGGCTTTAGCATCCTGTTTTTCGTGCGGCTTATTGCAATCTTCATAAATACCTAGATATGTTTAGTCTAAATCCTCTAAACCGCTTACAAACTCGACGACGTTTGCTTAGGCTTCATTCAGTGGATTTCCATCACAATAACTTGTGTGATAAAATCCGTAATTTCCAGTTGAAAGAGAGCCGACATTCACAACAATCACGCCGTGATGCAATATTACTTATAATCCTAATGGATATTTTCGCAATAACCGAAGATTCCATTACTTCTCTTTACATTTTGGATTTCTGACGATATAACTGTTTTGTAGTGCTTGATTGTCTACTACGTTTTAAACAGTACAAAGAAAACTTGCTAAATACATTAACGTTCAAGTAAGAAACATAAAACCAAGTGCATTAAAAATACACGCAGATATCAGTAAAGGTTTTTTTTCAAATTAATTTGCTACACGTGCAATCTGGAAATAATCTTGCAATATTACTCGCAAAAAACTGAAATCAACTTGAAGTTAGCAATGTAGTCATTAGCCTGATCACTCTGATGTCCTGAATTTATGGCTCATAGTATTGGTTACTTTGCTAAAAGTAGTTTGAAATTATTTGCCTAATTAGGCAAATGTTTCTAATGTTAGGCAAAAATAATTTCGATAAACTTTTCGTGTATTTCCACATGTGGTAACACTACTGATTCAGGCTTTGTAGTTGCTGTCAGATTTAAATAATCGCTTATTCTAATTCAACCAATTAATATTGCTAAGAGTCACTCACATAACTTCTAATATACATTTATTGTTTGACACATTTAAATGCTGTCAAAATATTCAAATGACAGAATAACCATTACCTGACCAAATGCTATAATCCATCGTGTCAAAGTATCAGCTTTTCTTTTAGTAACCACAGAAAATATGATATCGAAGAGTCCACTTAAAATCTACCAGGTGATTCCAACTGTCAAAAGAGTCTCATCAACTGTCTGCTATCTGCAACATCTGGTTTGCGAGGTTATTCCTCTAAATGTCACAAACGTGAGAGGAACTTCACGTCAAAACTGCCATTTACTGCATGCGAAACAACGTGAACCGAAGATACCCTTTTATGCTAACGTATCCATTCCTATGGAATTTCAAAAGTTCCCACGAACGTATTCAGATAATGTTCTGCTATATGTAAGAGTCTACACCTTATCACTCCAGTGTCACAGGAGGTTATGAAGATTTCACATAAGGGTCCCAAAAAGGCTTAAATATTTTCATCAATGGGATGGTAGCATCTCGCGGAACCACTCATGCATAACCAATAGCTCTTGAGCCCTGACTCCGTGAAAGGATTTTTAAAAAGTCGGTGAACAAACCGCGGCCCGTTGTCTCTCTGCTTTTACTACATTGCATGCTTTGTCCCTTAAGCTTAAAAATTCAATAACGCATTTAGGCTAACACTTTCTAACTGCATAGGAACACAATTCTCAATGCAAACCCTTTTTGCAGGATTAGGTGCAAAACAATTAGCCCAACCTACACTTTGTGGTTTTAAAAAACCTAGATGAACAAAGATACATGGTAACGAAACAGTTGGACGTAACGAAAGCCAGTAGACCAAAACATCTGCCCTTTCACTCTGATGTCCGTGATTGGCTAATTATTTAAAGGGAAGACAATAAAGCAGTCAGCTGCCTGTTGGCTTTTGTCCATAGTGATCTGTCTCGTTTAAAATTTAAAATCCAAGCTGCGTGGTGGTAAATGAACAATTTTGTTTTCAGTGATGGGAGACGGTTAACAATGGGATATGAGTCCGCAAACTAACATTGTACCAAATCTTACTGTTGAATAACAGGATACGGGAGACAGTATTACTTTGTTTCACACAGGAATGACTATCAGTAAATGCACATACATGTATTCATCAATTTTAACATAACGAAATACAATTTAATAAAAAATAGAAATAAAATCTGTTTTGATAAAATGCCCGGTGGTCGATCATAGGCGATCTTGATTTCAATGTTCGTGTCAAGTTAAAGATTGTGCTTCATTATAGACTATAAATAGTTTTCAGTTTGAGAGAGTAGAAAGTATGAGATTCTTACGTTTCCTTTTCGGGGTCCTTTGTTCGTCAGTAGCTTTCGGAATGGGGCTGAGTTTCATGCTTTTAAAGGGATTTCCTAGGATTCCGCTCGGAGATGCAGCAGGTCCTCCAGGCACCGGGGGCCGATCTGCCGAACGCAGGTTGTCTATCTTATCCGGAGATTTTCTTTTCCTATTTGGTCCCACACAAAACATTCTGACCTATAGAACAGTAAATTCAGTTTATTAGTCTGTCTTGTTAGAACAGAATAATACAAATTACTATTTGCACAAAACATCAAAAAATAAAGTGGAAAAAAAACCCACAGCAGTAGAAAGAACTGATATGTTCCAGTTTACAAAACAGTGTCAAAACAAAAATTATCATTACATGTATTAATCAGAATAACGAATTAACAGCTAAAAAGACAGAAAATAGGTGCTAACTATTTCCATAATATCTATTTGCCTATCTTTTTAGTGCAATATATTTTACAATGCACTGTAACAAAAGGCCTTAACTAGGGCACAATTAAGATAAAATCATTCTATGAAAATTAAACATTGTGAAAGGAAAGAAAATACAACCCACAAAAAGTGTGACAAGGTAATAAGACCAAATTATGTTATTGCATTTAAAGCATTCAGCGACATGTTTTGTCAATAAACATGCGAAAAACCTACAATTGTCAGTTAATGTAATAAATTGTAACCTAAATATTAGTGATGTCACCTAAAGCTACAAATCCCACGTCAAACTCACAATTGGCCTAATTACAGGCATCTTAAATCCTACGAAATGCTGAAAGGTAACTCACCCGAACCTCTAATTACGATAGATTTGGGTTAAAGAATTTATTCAAGGAACTGTCAAGAGTGCTAATCCCTGCATGGCATGGCTTATCCAGATCAATCACGCGTTTTGAGCGTTTGCTCGATTCAACTGTCACGGATCATAATACAGGGCTCGACAAGAGCAAGTCGGTGCAGCACAACTGTAGTTTAAATTTTTATTTCTCTGGGACGTATGCGTTGGAGGCGATGTTTATAACCAATTGATATAACTAAAGCCGTGTCATGATCAAGGTCATTTGATAAAAAATTAATTTTGTTGTAATTTCTACTGATTACTATTAATGATAAGGTGAAGGACTTTCTCCCGACGTTCTGATCTAAAGTTTTGCCTTGATATGCAGAACGTATAATTTTAGTTTTGATATTGAGATCTTCCAGTTAAGGGTCGTTGCTGCTGACGGAAGATTCCTGTAAATTGTAATAGGCCACTTTTTCGACTTGCATTTGGTGATGAAATGTGATGGACAGTGATCTAGATACATTTTAGTCAACTTTATGCGGAAAAACAATTTGCAAAGAAGAAAAATATTTCGGATTGAAAAAATTTGAAACTTCTTTTGACTTCAAAATTATTTCTCCTCAGGGGAAATCACAAATAAAGTTTCAAATCTAAAATCCCAGTACATTTGAAATAGGTTTCACGCAGAATCTCTAAGGATAAAATTAACTCTCAAATAGGCTGCAAGGAGAAATTCCATCTCAACTTTCATCTTTATCTAAGGTGTCATCGAAGATCAATTGCTAAAATCACATATCACTGGATCAAATCAAACTTTACAAATTCAGCGTAACACTTGAGAATGTCTCTCGCCTCTCAATCAAAATAAGCATTCAAGTGACACTGATGGACCCAGGTGTAAGTGGTCAATATCACACGTACTTTGACAGGTGTTTATCCTTTCTTGTTCCACCCCTGATGGTTTCTAGCAGTTTGTCCGAAATGAGAGTGAGTACTGGATTAGGAAAGTAATGGAATCAGAGGTGCAATCCGGAATTTTAGGCAGATGTGTCGAAAAATATGTAACTATTTAAATATTTTAAATGAGATCATGCCTCCAAAAGTTATGATGTACAATGGTTACGCCTTAGTCTAGTCAGTTTTGACAGTTGTTTATGTCTGTCATGATACCCTCATCGTTCAACCCAATACACCCCTTGGTGTACCCCTTACTGACCATACGATTACCACTCAGTAAGCCGCATATCCAACCCAATACACCCAATACACCCCTTGGTGTACCCCTTACTGACCATACGATTACCACTCAGTAAGCCGCATATCCAAGCACTTCACACAAGACACACAATTTATCTCTTTGTTAAACATTTGAATTTACAATGACTCGGTTAAGTACCTCATGCTGGTCCATAGATCAAGGGATTTAGTGTCATTCCATGAAATCACTTATTAAATATTTACCAGTGGACCCTCGAGTGACAATGCTAACAAATAATTAATTGAAAATATATTAACTTAATTTATCCATGCAATATAATAAATGGAATAAATGAAAGTTAAACCATCAAATTAAAATATTGTCATCTTGAAAATGTTATATATCAATCAACTTAAATTCTCCACCATTTGTGGAACATTGATTAGTGCAGATTTACACAGTACTGCAAAATACGGAGCGGAAAATTCGAATTACAGTTTCAAATCTATCAGTAGCGTTAAATCACCCACTGTCAAATCAATTCGAAATTTTCCACATTCTACACCCGGACAAGTTACGTAAGTTAGTCTAGATTATCACTGCTTACTTCATTTTGGTCACTAACGGGTTGTTTCCCTACTCTAGGGGGAGTAAAGTCCTGTGGCAGATTATACAATGTATTGAATAACTCCCAGCTTCCCACACATTCATCACCGAGGTATTCACGGTGTAAAATGGAGAGAATAATTTTTAATTGACTGTAAAGGTCCAACCCACAATGTTCACATTGCACGTGAGCCGCCGTGCATGTATCAATATATAATAATGTTGAGCTGCCCTGGCAGCGATAATAAATTTAAGTTCAATAATAAATTTCAATAAAAGTTCAAGACGATACTCACAGATAGTCAGATACGGCATCAAATGGTATCTTCAAACTTATACATCACATAAAGTAGCACAACACGGACCATTAAATTTTACACAGCAAGTAAAATATTCAAAAACATAAGGTGGGAAAAGACAAGACTTCAAAACCCTACATTTCAGCCCCTATCTTACGGAACACAATTAGATAAAAGGCTTTCACTTGCATGATAGTGGAAAATCAACGTATTTCTTCCTGAACAGTTGCGTGTCTTGTGGCATTATAGGTTAACACCGACCACAGTGACAAGGTAAATAAGCTCTGAGCCTTGTAATCATTATGGTCAATCTTAGCATCAGGTATTGTAACGCACTCATTTTGTTTTCCATTACGTTTCAAACACGAGCAGAAATTGATAAATTAAATTCCAGTGGTTGCGAAACGGTGTCATCCTTTAGTTTAAAATATTACATACCTGACAAATAGCCTAAAAGAATGAATCTAAGAGTGGAATTGAAGTAAACTGTTTTGTAGATCTCTCATGTTTGTGCAAGATCATATATGGTCTAACACCGAATTTGAAAAGAATTTGCATAACAGCCTGACAGCAAAATGTCCAATTTGTTCCAAGAGCACAAATTAATTAAGCAACTAATTAGTATTCACAACACACATTCGATCAATATAAATGCATCTTAATTGACTACTTTTTATTGGACTGAATTTCAATTATGTTCAGTTATTTACTACAAAGCAAATAGTCTGTTTACGAAATCTTTCCTTGAAAGTAAATGTGAAACTGACCACTTTATCAGTTTACCAAACGATTTCCGTGCTTTGGAGCACTAGTTATTAAAGTTTGCATCCTATTCTACATGTATGATCAGTAAAGTACCTTTTTGTACCTTAGCACGCAAATTTTCAAACTAAGAGATATCTCTGTGAAATTGCACAATTAAAAAGAACTTATTATTATGACTGGTCATGCTTTGGGGCAGAGGTTGGCAGTTGAAATGCAAAGTTTCAAGTGCGTTGATAAGTGAAAACTAAGCAATATTGTTTGAATAAAGATGGGTACTGATGAGCCTCGCCCAAGGGAACATGGAGGGTCAACTGTAGGTTATACTTTAATATTCACGTGCTGCATATGACAGTCATACATTATAACATTCAAAATTATTGACAGCATGAATATTATAGTTTTAAATCAGAATTTTAAAATGCGCATTCCATGTGGATGCCACCACGGACACAGAACTACCCAACAGGTTCTCACAATAAAATCTTTTTTGAATGGGCATTCCCAGCAACACGTTGGCATCATATGGTACAATCTTTACCCGATAATCGGGCCGATTGTTCTTTTTCTACAAACATTCCCATGTACATTTTATCAGTACATTCAATAGAACTAATCTTAATGCGTGTCGTTCTGTATTGATTATTATGAAAATGGCAAATTAAACTTATCAGGGGATAACCACTTAACACCTGGCCTTTTTCCTCAGTCAGACATCATCTGTATTGACAACTTTAACCCTTTTGACTCAAAGCTTGATGCACAAAAATAACCGTAGTTATGATTACATTATGAATTATTTAACCGGTAACTTGCATAACACATTAATTACCAAATTCTCAATACCTGCAGAAGTACCTTCTTGTTGTAAATGCAACAAGAATATACTTTGCACCATTACTTTGACAGACATGGGTTATACCAGGTGGCTCTTTGTTTTGACCCTGTTCCTAGAAATCTGGCATTCCGTTTCCATAGATACGCCATCCTTATCAGTCTCATTTGGTTCAAATTAATTGATCGATGTATTTAAAATTTTACACAGTTGGAGACTGACGAAACTTTTTCACCTCTATTTACATTTAAAATGAGTGTGAAAGACACAAAATATTAATAACAACAACAAGGCAAATTGTGTAAATCTACACAATAAAAGATAACCGTAAAATTTAACTACAAGAAATAGCAGTCGATTTACGAGTGGGTAAATCTTATTAAAGTACAAGTTAGTTTTAAACAAGGAATACATGTAAACACATCTTCACTCTCTTACTTTTCCTTGCTTACCAAAATTACAAAGAACACATTTATTTAAACTGTTCACCATCTGACCTGTGTATATGCAAGTAATCACTTGAAATAGCTACAAACCTTTCTTGTGGATACTCTTCTTCAACCCTATTGTAGTATCACAGTAATTTCCAATTGATCCGAATTATAAAATTACTTATAATCCCATAAAGTAACACATACACACAATAAAATATGAACTGAAGGACATAGACACATCCAAGAATTGCCAGGTACTACAGAACAATGCGTGATGGAGATGGTGGGGATGCTGTGTGGGGGCTCACCTGCGGGGTGTAGCAGCAGCCAAACACAGACACAACGGGCCGACATCTGCACCTGGCCAGAGGGAAGAAGGTCCAATCAAAACCAGGGGTGCTGCTGGGCCTTTGACCGTCATGAGGCGGTAATTTCAAAAGAGCACACAGATGCACATTTCCTTCCTGTAATATTTGCGAATGTTATCAAAAAGGCGATTAGGTTCGTCAATACACTCGGCGTTAGATAAGAGAACGAGTTTAGCATTTTAAAGCATGTAATCGCTAAGAATTTTGAAAAAAGCGCAATGCACTTTATCAGGTTATTTACTGTGATATGAGCAGCATCTGCCTTGCTTAAACATTCTTTTGTGAAGTAAATGTTAAACAAATAGTTCAATATGTTTAAATAATCGATTTTCCTGTGGCCAGGCCAATACTAAAGTACCAGAGTCCACTTTAGTAGCTGCAGAATTCTATTTCATAACGTGATGTAATATTATTTCTCAGGTGTGATGAACACAAAAGCTCTCCAATACCTTGTCTAAAAGACCCATCTGTTCTGTATGACATAACACGTACACGGAATATTCAAAAAGACAAACGATAAAGAAGGCCACTCTTGTGTGATTTCTTTTTTCACTGCCAGATGACATGTACAATTTTTCTGGGAAGTAGAGAAAGACTGCACACAATAAAACGAATATATTTTGTACCTGTAAAGTTGCTGTCTAACAGGAAAGACTCTCGCAAATAAATTTGACCTAAACTAAGAAATCTTTACACGCAGAAATATGGACAGAAGGATTTATATCAAGATACAAATCAATTAAGTGGAAAAATGTTCTCATTAATTAAGGATCTAGACAGTTTGTTTACATTTTTCACATGTAAATGCTTCGTGTGAATGTTAAAAGATACAAAGTTGTCGGATCCTTGGTCGGTCAGTCTTCTGTCTCTTTCTCGTCGAAGCCACAACCGTCAAATCGGTGAAGTTGTTTGTCGCAATTAGCGACCACCAATTGAGTTCCCTTCTATTTGTCTGTCTGCAATTAATTTAAATTTGAGTCTAATTTCTTAATAGGCTTACTTTGTCTCCATGATAAAGGGTAGCATTTTTGCTTTCAGCCATGTACGCAAAGTTAAATTAGCTTGCTTAATTTTCTCCAAAGGAAAAATCTTAACAAAGGGTATAAATACCATCGGGTTACTTCTAAGAAGCATACATGTACTACAAATTTTGTTCAAATCAACGAAAATAGAAAATGTTCATTTACATGGTTTGCTGAAAGTAAAAATGTGATATCCTCATTGCAAATTTATTCTGCTGGTATGAAAACTGAAGCTCTGAAGGTGAGCACTCCATCGGAAATGTTTAATATCGATAACAAGAAAACTTGAAGAAAGAAAAACGTATTGCATAAAATATGTATTGCAAGCATAAAGTTTATGAAACTGAACGATTTTAGAGCCATAGGGTATCATTTACATTACATTAAATTTATTGGCTTTTCATACCTAATTAAGAAACGTAACCATATCCCGACATTCACAAACCTTGACATTATCTTGTCAATTTTACAATCACTTTTGTAATATATAAATTTAAATTTGGAGTTGACACATCACGAATGCATTCCCGCTTGCATCAATGCCCTTGTCGCATTTCTGCTTTATTAACTATTTTTGAAATTAGCACGTAAGAAATCAAGTCCTCCAAACAAGGAGGTAAATAACATTATAAATAGGGTTCTTCAACGCGTATCACGTAGGGAATGCCTTTTAAATTTTCTTCAACGAAGTGGTAATGAAACCACTAATGCAAATAGAAGGAGGTTGGTGTCTTTCCTTAATGAGAACAAACACAAGAACCACGGGACATGTCTCCCTGTCACCAATATGGACACAATCCATCTTGATAGAGTTTATTTGGTCAACATGGTGTCGCGTGGGGGAGGGTCCTGACCCCTGTGGCCAGAAGTCATTGTGGTCCGTGGAAAGAGGATACCCAAGACAAATTATATATCATGGGCGTTTTCTTCCTTTCATAGCCTTTTTTTAAAAGCCAAATTGTGCTAATATAGGATGACCCGCGGTATTATGAACGAGCAGGGAAAGCATCCTGTGGGTAGGGTCATTTTACGTTGAAGTCGTGCAAACAACAGTCCCCGATGCCTTATACTGGTACTATCTTTAATGAAAAATAGCAAACTACCAGGCATTTCAGCAATTAGTGAGCTCACCGCATTGTCATTTTAAAGCTTCTTATGTGTAATAGGTCTAAAACAAAACACGCAAAAAGCGTAAAGCACACTAAAGGAAACATTAAAACCTTTTGCTTACAGAGTACATCTAATTCAGGGGAGAATGTGTACATGTCCACAAGTCCACATGTGTCCATGTGTACATGTCCAAATCCTAAAATTAATACTGGATTATTTATTCTTGTAAGAAGAGTTCGTACGATGCTTAATGTCCATTGCAATAATTTCAAAACTAATAGAACTGAAAACTTTCTTAACTAACATTTTGGAGACAAAAGTGGCTTCACCATCAAGAAAATGTTGTCCATCTCCACGCACATTTTGGCAAGTAAAGGTGCAGGATTGGAATAGTATGAAATCATCATCATTACCCCTGCCTAATTTAATGTCCGTACGGTGGGAGACAAAATTTCATAAAGTTCTCTCTCCATGACCCGTGACCTGAAAGCGATTAATCACGTTCTCAATATGTTGCGAAAGTCTTGAAAAGGAAAGGAACAAAATTCAAATGTGTAATTCCAAAACCATTAAGGAGCTTTGCTAGAAATGGAAAACAATTTTCTTTATAAATGGGATAAAGACAATATGTCCAATTCCGAGCAACTCTTCTTGCACACCATCTGTTAAAAGTGTTTGACCATCTTGTCAGCTTCCTCCTGCTGCTTTTCACTTTCTGTTCTGGGTCTACGAAACTACTTAAATATGGATTGAAAGTACTTCAGGGGTTAAGTGTGAGTCCCCACAGTTCAATAGACCTAAGTAATTAATACCTTGCTGTACAAATACGAAGATGCTACGAAAGGAAAGAGAAAACAGTTGCTTCATTTAAATAAAAAAGTCATTTGTGTCTAGGTATGCCACCAGCATACACGGCCTTCACCCCCCAGCACACCGCTACCAGCCTAAAGGTCAGCCTTGACCTCCACCCACCGCTAAGGCCCAAGCCTATGAATATGCAATACCTAAGGGTCATGACCTTGACCTATATTCCCCCTATATATAATAGCTCCCTGCCCACCT
>JBCAUI010169642.1:0-17518 GCA_038406195.1 Haplosyllis anthogorgicola
CAACACTAAGCACATCCTAGCCATTCAATGCACCAATCATCGCAAATAATTCAAAATAGAAGCCGTATCAATATGAGGAGCGCCTTTAATGTACACAAATAGTACCACTTTTGTGTAATAGCTTTGTCATTGTTTTGCGAAGATATTAGGTGTATCTTGCCGATTTCTTTGCATGTAAATGAAATATTAGTAGTCCCATTACCTTATTTATTAATCACAATTTAATAGACTAACACACAAAAATGTTAAACTGAAATAAACCATTTATTTCGGAAATTGTATTGAATAAATAAATAAAGACACTTAAAAAGCTAATGTGTCAGTTAGACTCATCAAATGGTATGGATGTGGGTAAGGTCCTTGTGTCATTATGGATTTGACGTTCTACACCCTGTGTGTACAGGATGGATTAAACAGATGAAATCCTGTTAATCTTGAAACAACGAGAGTACGTTCTGTGCTTTAAAGCGCACAAACGATACAAAACGGAAAAAATTAAATCAATTATAAACTTTGAAAAATGTTTGAACTATTTACAAAAAATAACAAAAAAAATGTATTGGCATTGATGGCATTTTATTATAGATTTTGAAAGAATATAGCTGGTTGTCCAAAAGGTTAATACACATGTTTACATTTTAAAGGATGTCTAATTAAATGTTCAACGCACTAATTAGAAAGAAGTTCCTTTGTAATCAATAAAGCTCTTAACTGATATTGGTGTAATGATATATCACAAACACTCTTTTTATCTAAAATTGCTTCTTTGTTGGGTTTCGATTTTGCAATATACATATGTAACGAATGTAACAATTGTATGAATGTTCCTTCTATTGTCGAAATACATGTAGAAAAACTCAAAAGAAATCGTAACTTTGAAAACATTTTCAAAACAGAACTAACTTCAACATTGCCAAAGCTACAACTGCCAGTTTCTGTAATTGTAATATAGGAATGCCACAGCTTCCATGCATTTTAATTGTTATCATTTCAACGCTTTCTTTGTTGGACCGAAATCATAGCAACAAATTAGTATAACATTGACCATGTTCTCACCAGTGCAAGGAGTTCGTATCAGAAGTTTAACAGTAGCGCACCAAAAGCACAGCGTGAAATTATTTCTTTCTCCCCTTTGTTCTCTTCGCTTCCAAAATGATATGATTTCTGTGTACTTCTATCAATGTCGAGAACGCCGTCACATTAAAAGTTTTACAGGGAATATCCTGCACTGCACACTCTGCAATGAGATTTAAAAATAGAGAACACCCAATGTATTTGTTTCTGAAGGGGCGCGATCCTAATATCTGTCGCAAGTCGAGAATCCCTATAGATGGCCTGTGGAGCATGCATAGAGGGCGACAAATATATTGGGTGTTTTGTAACTATCAATCGAATAATGACCAGATAATGCGACAAATTTAGTGAAGGAAAGAAAAAGTTGAATCTGGGATAAGGATCTACAGAACTCAAATAAAGATTCAAAATTGTTTCCTAGCCTAAGTTTAGATATTAAAACAACAGTAAGGTACAAAGTGTCAGCTGGTTAAATTATGATCACTTTCTGTTTTCGCGAAAAAGGGGTAATACTTTATTAGATTACAGCAGATGGAGACAAAGCATGCACTAAATTGATGTCTGAAAATGTCGAGACATTTAAAAAGATGGCATAGATGTACAAGGGGAATCCGGCATATTTCATAGACACAAAATGAAGATAATTTAGCCAGCTGAGCCTTGTTGCCCACAATTGTGTGGCGACAGAAAACTCCTGTGCTTTACCATCACATAATTTTAGCTATAAAATCGGGCTTTGCAGATTACATTTTGTACCCTACTGTGACACATTCCACGTAATAACGCATTTCAACAAACAAACCAGACAGACTTTTGTAAAAACAAAAACTTGACAAACCACTAAAAGAAAATTATATCCTTTTATTTTGTTTTATATTAAAGCCATAAAATTCAAAAGGTTTAACTGTTGATCATGCACAGAAGTAATAGTGATTTTCTGTGAAGAATAATAATTTTTAGCATATGTATGGTTGTTATAATCCACCAACTGATTGACACCATTAAACGACAACGCTTTACCACAGATCCCGTCAACGAGCGTAGGATCGTTTTTAACCGTTCCGTTATATCGCCAACCAGCGTACCGTCTACAATCTCGTCCATCGGTACGTGCCACATCGCACCTGTAAAAAGTTTTCTTATTTCAATTTCTAAAAAAAATCTACCAAATCTACCTATTTTTTCAGACACGTGAACTGTCAAATTTTTAAACTAATTTTTGTCTCAAGAAAATTTGCAGTTTAGGTAAATACTAATTTTAGGAAAATTGTTTAATACTAAATTCAGTCTTTCAGCCAAAAACATGACCAAGAAGCGTAAATTTAAATGATTGCAATTTAACCACAAAAGATTAGTAATTGAGGAGGTCAATTGACATGTCTGGAAAATGTGGTAAACAAATCAAGAAAATTGTTATTAAAAGTTAAGGGTGCAGAACAAAAGAGGAAACAAAAGAATCGCACGCTGTGCTTTTGAATTTTGACTATTAACTTTTAATAGGAATTTCTTGATTTGTTAGGTACATTTGGTAGATTAGGCAAACTAAATAAGAAAAATTCTAGGTTGTACGCGAATAACGTGAAGCAAATTCTACTCGACAGCTAAAGGAATACAGTACAGTTTGGAATAATATTTTTCTAATTTTTTCAATTTTTTTGTAAGACTAATAAACACAGAAGATACAAGTTACAATATTCTCCTTTTAGAAAAAGAAATTGCAGTATATTTCTATGTGCTATATTCAAAATTAATACTTTTAATAACTAGTATCTGTATCCTGAAATATTAGGCAAAAATAACATTACTAAATTCTTTACCTGAGATACTATTGTAACGTTTCGCTAATTGTTGAAGTACTAGCGTGTAACGGCGTTGATTAATTTGAAGGTTCTGGACCTGCGGACGTTTTGCGTAACAGAAACAACACAGATTTGCCTTTCAACTCACTGCTTTATTAGATTTGTCACTAGAACTGACTTGAGCTTACTACTAACCCTGTAGCAAACACCCTGTAATAGCAATAAACTTTGTTTAACAACCATTCTTTAGTTTGCTTGAAGTATTAAATTTAAGATTCCCACTAGTTATCTCTTATTCTGCTCATTTACACAATTTCCCATAGATTCTCCCACATTTTGGTTAATCCCCAGTTAGGTAATACCCTTCCCTTTATTTTAGAACATAATTAGCTAATATTTACCTGTAGCACCACCAAGGATTCACTAAAATGCAGTTTTGATGTGAACTCTTTGAATTCTCAGATCTCTCTAAAGGAACACTCAGAACCCCCTTCTCTTTTATACCATTGGCTGAATTGTTTGTCACATGACCCTATGACATCATTGATGATGTCACTTCCGGTTATGACATCACTTCCTGTATGTGTGTTTAACTCATTTTCCCGCAATGTGGATAGCGATTTCCCGCAATTATTACTCAAGATCAGATTTGTCTAGTTTTATGCTTTATATTTGTTCACCTTGTTACATATGTAACGTCGAAAGTGTAGCCAGAAAGAAACTAATATAGCGCAACGCTTTACATCAATTTCTTGGAATTAGTTGCTTTAAGTTTTGGGTGTCTAAAGTTATGAAAACGTTCTAAAAAAGAACCTGCACCTCCATGCACTTCTTGCCACAGTGATTTTTCATTGCACTTTTCAATTGGAATCACTGCCATGTTTCCCAGTAAATGATGGGCGGTCGTTTCTAAGCAAGTTCACTGTAATTTACATACTGCTGATACACACAGTGCATGCTAGTTTGTAAGAAATTAGTAGGAATTATTTTCTGCTATGTAGAAAATTATTCTCTTTGAATGCAGAAAAGAAATGCTAACACCCATTTGTAATTATCCTTAGTTATTAAAGTACAGTAGAACCTGTCTTTAGCAGGACCCTACTTTGTAAAAAGCAAAATGTCGCCCAAGACAGGTCCCGCTCAAGGCAGGTTCTACTGTATTTGATCACCTGTTGACTTAATTTGTGCCAATAAATTATCAGTATTGATTTATTGTAATTTCAGACTGTGCACTGGCAGATTAAGAATTGATTGTTGTGCCAATATTGATCCAGTATTAATAGACAAGATTCAAGTTGGGTATTGAAACTGTTGATCCTTAGCCTAGCGTAACTGATGTAAAACTTTTTAATTTACACTTGAGGATGTAGTCAGTGTTATTAAATATATTTCATGTTATGTACTTATTACTATGTAACTGATTTACATTACCCACCAGGCGACATGTACGTCTACGTAAAGTATTGTTTAAATAGGGTAATAATCCTATTGTTACATCTGCTAGTGAAATCTTTCAGGAATCGTTTAGTCGATGTACTTAGCCGAAATTGCTGTATAGAATCTGTTTATATCAAACCCTCTAGTTTCAGGGAATTTTTATATACCCAGTTTAGTGACATATTTTACAAAAGTTGCGCAAATTATTTGACGGGTTTCATGTACTTATTTTACAAAACCTACTTATCACTCGGGGCCGCATAAGACAGATGGTCGTGCAAAGCAGGTTTTATCACGTTATTCACAGTATTTAATTTAATCAATTCGTTTACATTTTATTATTTGTGAAAATCCAGTTCACTTGTTTGCACGTGTGTGTGAATCCAGTATTATGTCTTCCCAATAAAATTAAGCAATATTTGTGTCATTTTTTAGTTCATTGTGGTAATTTTTCTTATTAGTGAACCAAAGAGATACTTCGAAGGTGATAAAACATTTTTCATGTCGAACAAGCTTTTATAGTACCAAAGTTTTCTGAAATCATTGCAGCCCTCCCCCCCCCCCCCAGGATCAGCGCATAACCAAGTGCATGTTCTGCAGCACACACGTACTGAAAGCTTCTGTTAATACATTAGAACAGCCAATTTAAAATTCTTACAATTTTCAACTGTAGGGACCTTTCTGAACTTTTAGTTTCTTGTAAAAATGCAGCCATTTACGACCTAAGATTAGTATGCAACAATTCCGTCAGCTCATTCCACAAAGGCCAAACTTTTTTTCATTTGCTGAATTACGTTCCTGCTGCTTTCATTCCGTATACCTTGCTGCGAAAAAGTATTATTCCAATTTCATAAGCCCCAGACCAAAATATAGAAACATAAAGCAATTTTTTTATTCGAATCCCACCCCCCCCCCCCACCGCAAAAAAAAAAAAAAAAAAAAAATTCGTTGGAACGTAGTCCAACTAATAAAACTGGTCTGGCCTTGCATGACTTTTACACATGTAGAACATTTTGAAACTGGTTTGACACCGCAAGTTCAAACCACTTATCTCCGTATTTCTCTCTTTTCCATCCTATTTATTTAACTTGATCTATTCACGCCACTTTTAAGAGTTGAATGGGATGAATTAGCACCAAAGTACAATACGGCAACTTTACTTCTACATACATGTACAGAAATATTGCCTCCCACTGTAGACAATTGAACGATAAAGCCGAGTTAAGCCTCGACAAATAAAAAGTTTTTTTTTTTTTTACATTATTTATTGAATCACATGTACATTGCATTAATTTAATACGGATGGGGGTTTCATTAACAAAAATACGGCAAAATTTCATTTCACATTCGGACGAGAGTGAAACCTGTACTATAGATCACCTGTCATTTGTGACCAAAATCACAGAACCAAACCCACAATATTCATTTCAATGAAACTGTTTTTAAGACCACCTGTTGCAAATAATGGTCCCAAATGTGTGGTCGTAAAAGGCAGGTTTCAATAGTCTTCCAACTCCCGTGCTTCGAGAAAACCTTTGATTTGTAATCAGGTTTTATGACACAAGCAAAGATGCTTTATTGAATTGATCCCGCGTTTTAAGAGTACAGTAAGACTCCCTTTGAACGGGCATCCATTTGAAAGGGCACTCCAGCTTTATGGGCAATTTACCTTCAAGTCAATTTTGCTTTGTTCTATTATTTTAACATCCACTTGAGCGGGCATTCCAGTTATGCGGGCAGCTTGAAAGCAATTTTAAGGTGCCATATCAAAAGGAGTTCCACTGTACTTATAGGTTGCAATTTCAGTAAAACCTGTATTTTACGACGAACCGAGTTTAACGACCAACTGCCATTTGTGACCAGATATTGCTGAACTGAAACTATCATTTCCGTTAAAGAAAACCTTTGTTTTAACGATCATAAAAATTGGTCCCAAAGGGTGGTCGTAAATAGAGGTTTCACTGTACAATTAACGGGCACAAGGGTTCGTCGTATATGAGACAGACTTGCTTTGTGCAGGGGACCTCTTTTGAGCGACACTTTTGCATCACAAAAGTGTTGTTTTAGAGAGAGTTGTGTTCAAAGGAGTTAGGATTATACAAACTGATACCAGTACAGTTCACCTAAAAGTGTCATGCAAGAGAGGATGTTGCTTAAAGGAGGTATAAAGTATCAAGTGACTGTTTTGGCCACCAATGTGGCAAGTATATCCCTGCTTGGACCATAAGTTCGGTATTATCATAATGTGACTTTGGGATAGACACTTGTGTTGATGCAAATAAACAGAACATCTGGTGACGAACATTATGGTGCTATTCGTACTGACAAAACAAGCATATTGCACAAAAGAATTGTGCAAAGAAATACATTTGCGGGATGCTCTAGCAACCCAAGTGTGCATAGTGGATCCAAGCCTGACTGAATAACAATTACAATTGGAAACTGAAGCTTCATTGTTGTGATGGTTACGTGATCCACAAAATGTGAAGAACAAGATACATGTACGTGTACTGTCTCTTGAAGGACTTTTTGCGGGGTGCCTCCTGTACTATGTGTCACTCAAGAGAGGTCCTACTGTACTTAAGTTTTCAACCTTAAAGAGTCGCACAGACAGGTGGTCGTTCATGACGCGCACATTGGCACAGTGCGAATGGAATTACTACAAGCTTTATGTTCTGTACAAGCGCACCATGTTCAATGCACAAGTCCTTGGGCCTGTACGGTACAAAGTCGCCACGTACTACTGAACTGACAATCCATTTGATGGTTCCTATTCACCGCTCACGAGAATTCCGCCTCCCGTATCAGCCCTGCTTTCTCTACTTTTCCTCGTTCACCCAGATGCTGTAGAATCTGGAAGTACGCCACTCTGAAAACATAAATGTGATGAGGCATGTTGTATTAAATAGAATATCATACTTAACATACCAAACGTATCCAAAATTCAAACTAAGAAAAATTCCAAAAGAAATCATAAAAGATAGGTCCAGATGGACCTGAGCTCATTTGGCATTATCAACAAACTGAGATGATTTAAGTCACAATATCACATGGAATCAAATAAAGTGTCTAAGATCTCCAGATGCGATCTGTGAAATAACACAAATATGGCTGACAAACTACAAAAATATACTTTTTACAAGACATAAAGTGGATATCTAGATAGATAAGACTGTCAAATATGAAGTCTCAATCTTTAACTACAAGTCCAGGAGCAAGGTTCAAAGTAAAACACAAATATGGATGCCAATTTAAGAATAATGGTCACAGCAACATTACTTTTGCAACAGACGACAACGACAGACAACATTATTCTGTAGGCTCTTTGGCAAAAAGTCTACATGAACCAAAAACCACCAACACGTACCGTAGTTGTTTGTCGACGCCCACACCACGCTTGGTCTCAGAGGCTTTGACGGCACCGCTCATGGCGGGTATCACGTCGTGTAGTAGCGCCGGGTACAGCACGGCTACCGTCTCCACAACCTTCAGCGCCCTCACCTGGTAAACCTTCACGTTATCGCTCACAAACCTCTCCATCTTACTCTGGATTCGTTCTCTGTAAAAGTGAGAAAATTACATTGATGGTGAAAAACTGAGTGAAAGCATTATCCATTGTTTGGGGCTACTGGTACCCTCTGATTTGGTCTTGGATGGATCTCTGGGCCTCTCGAGTGCTTACTCCCTTCTCTCTATCGCAGATAACAACTGAAGTACATTCTACAATTTTTATTGAAATTTACCATCCATGTGTGTAGGACCTCCCTGTCACACCTTTTTTAAACGACCTCTCTCTTACAAGACACTAAGTTGAACTGTACTAGTATCAGTGTGTAAAATCCTAACTCATTTGAATGACAATCTCTCTAAAACAAAACTTTTGTAAAGCAAAAGTGTCACTCAAAAGAGGCTCTACTGCACATGTATTTAATTATTTAACCTTAAAGAAGTGTACAGACATATCTCTTTCAAAACAGGCAATTTGCGTAGCCCTAACCAAGCACATACACACTATTTACGTCTCTTACCTCGGTACAGCATCAGGATACTGTTTCAGCGCTTCCACCAGTAACTGTAGACATTTCGTTGCTTCGTTTCGTGCCGAACTCTGGTCGCACATCGTCATCACTTCTAAACATCGTAACAACATCTGCTCACTGTCTCTGTGTAATACAGGCCCCTTTATGTTAAACTTGTCACATATATAAAATAGCCGAATAAACGTGACTATTTTGGTTTAAATTCTTTTTTAAAAGTTGGTAAAATTACTGTGTAATTCCAGCTTCGACAACAACAAGCTGTTACCAGCGGTTAAGCCTGAACTCATAGGAAAATGCTACAAAAGCTCAGGTGTTCGGTTCATGAGGCAACTTTTAAATTTTCAAAATTATATGTTGTAGCCAGCTTGATGGGATCAATTGTTCCACGGAACACAGTAAGACATTCTGAAAGGCTAAAATCACATTTTTGAGCCCACTGTTAGATTTGGGATAACTCATCAATTGGTTTTAAAGTCAACGTTCATTTTGTCACAGCTGGTAGACCAGCCCCTCATTTCATACACATTCCGTTAAAAACAGGGGTCCGACTTAAAAAGACTGAAGGAAAGTACCTTCCAGAACATCACAAAAGTAATGTGTGTACTCGCTCGCCCGCATATTGCTTGGCAGCTGTGCTCTACTCTGTAACTAGCCCTGTACTGGGTAATGCAATGTAAGTGCGGGGTATAAGTAGCTAAGCTGTGCTAAAGGCAAGCGGTGCCTGCGTTATCCCAAGCAGTAAAACGAAAATTACGTACCTGGCTACTTGTTCTGTATCTAACGTTCTATCCATCAGTTCATTGACGAACGACAGCGCGACCTGTAGTCCCTGTCCTCCCGCCGGTGCTGCGCCAGCACCTCCGCCTGTGCCCGCACCTCGCGGTATAATGTAATCCGTACACAGTAACTCCAGCACGTGCACACGGAACTGCACCGCCTGCTCTGCAGGGTGACGACCGCAACTCTCACTCAGTGATAACTACAAGTATACAACACCTACCGTTAGCATTACAGTTACAAAACTCACCGTTAGCATTACAGTCACAAAAGCCACCGTTTGCATCAGTCACAAAAGCTACCGTTAGTCTTTTGTCAGAGTGGAATGGTCGTTATGCCATGTTCATGTATTTTAATAGTGATGATATATGTCTTGAAAGGAACCTGTCTTTGGTGACATCCTTACGGCATTCTAGTTGTAACAAATTAGGATTCCACTCGAGATAGGTGCCACTGTATCACTTTTAGTTCAAATGAATTGCGAGTTTGACACATATGGTTATGGCTATCAGATTTATATAGCGCCTACCCACAGATTTCACATCGTGTATTGTACACATGTAATTTCTAAATTGAGATTTCTAAACATTCAATGAAATAACAAATTACCAGTAATGGATGGACGGCATGTGCTCCGTATGTCGAACTTTTCTGAAAATATAACAGAAATGATTAAACATCTTTTTATGCACTTTTGAAATTTTAATCATTCTACAAAATTATGGATATCACATTTTTTTGCATCAAATTCTTTTCTTTCTTTCTTTCTTTCTTATAGGAATCCCCATTTCACAGTGCGGCAGGAAATTTCATCCAAACAATATAATACAAATGCCTAACGTTAGGATGTAGACGTACCATGGGGTATTTCAGCAGATACTGCTGGAAGATCACCTTCAGTTTGCGCTGCAGATACGGATCTTTCTTAAAGGCGAGATGGCTGAATCCTTCCACAAACTGGAAAAAATAAACAGTAGTGTAGATTTCCTATTCCTGTATGTTGGTCAGGTTTTCTGAGTTTTGCAAGCATGTAGAAAATTGAGGCATATTTTAGAGCACGTTGTCCAGACGAGCCCTACTCTTGACCTGGCCATACACATGTCTATGCAAGAATTCTAACTACCAGTACAGTAGAACCACTGCTTTGACAAGCAACCGCTGTGAGCAACCACCTGACCTTTGCATTCAATATATAAGTATTTTGCTGATATTTTTTACAGACAAGTCATTTAAATCATCACTGCTTCATGAGGCCACCTGTCATTTACGGCCAATTTACATTATGAGTGAGCGCGACCCCTCAAAGCAGGTTCTACTGTACATGTGTTTTTGGACAGCAGCAGACCTGGGAAGGGAGAGGGTGCATGCTAGGAAGTCCGGATGCTGACAACAAGATGGACACTGTGTGGGGCCGTGAGTATTTGGGGGTAACTTTTCACTTACGAGATGAAGGTGATCCCGTATAGCAGTGAGTAGTGCCGGAGCCGCCGGTTTCTTCGTGTTGGACAGTGTGCGCGGCAGCGCGAGCCGTTCTATCAACTCGGGAAATAAACAGTTCGGTCGAGACTACAAAAAAAATAAAATGGTACAATCAAATCTCTTTTATCCGACTCCATTTGTTCCATTAGAATATGATCCTGATTACTTTTAATAAACAAATGAGAACACAGAAAAGAAGTTTCACTGTATTGAGGGAAATTTGTTTCCAGGTAATCTTGAACGTGCAGTGAGGGATCCAGAGCATTGAGCGCCGCTTAAAAGAGGGTTCACTGACCAATACAGACTGGTGTTAGCACAGCGCACCAATTGTACTTGTCAACTAGTCCAGTGCTGTCCTCCAAACAGTGTCGTAAAAGGCAGGGTGTCGCACAAGACAGGATCATTTAAATTTTTTTTAACAACGTTGTATACTGTGAAAAGTGTCCTACTGCACTTTGTGTAATTTCACAAAATATTAAGTACTCAAACATAATATTACAAGTACAGACCTGCACAACTATGATCAGCGCACAGCGTTTAGAGCTCGACCACACCAAACTTTAGCGTTTGCTTCTAAAAGTAAATTTATTCCTTTTTAGTTTAATGGAGTGGCCATACCAAGCCTTAAAGCTAGCTTTGCCGCTTGGTGTGACCACCACATTAAACTAAACAGAGACCCAATCATTTTCCAATCCTAAAGCTAAGGCTAAACAGCCTGGTGTGGCCGAGCCACTACATAGACTGACCTGCACATATATGATCAGCGCGCAGTGTTTACAGATGTTACCGCCCAGGTTGTACGTCGCTTTAAGTTCCGCTGCGCTCAGTGACTTCAGTGCTGCCCCCATGTGCTTAATGACGTCACCAAAGTACTCCATAACCGTTTTCTGGAAGTCTAGCTTGCTCTTAAAATCCTGTAAAATATTCATTGAAGACCTTTAGAAGACCTTTCTGGGGAGCTGCTAGGACCAAATATGCATACAAGTATATGTATACAGACTTTTCTTTTACCGCTCGTTTTCATAACCCTTAATGCCCTGTTTACTTTACACCGTACAAGAATGCAGAGTTCAGTACCCGGTTATGAAACCCCTATAAAATTAAAGGGTACTATTTTTAAACCCCAAACAAAGGGTACAGTTACAAAACTCCTTTTTCTTCAAAATCCCATGCCCAACGACACAAATTTATTTGTAAAGAGAATTTCAAATCACTTTACATGACAAAATCTTTCGCAGAAAAGGTTGAAATCATGCTATGTATGTATCCAGGCCCGTTTTCGTCTTTGTGGGAACGGGATGTTGTGAAAGCACCCACTCCATACCCAATCCACAACATCAAATTGCTTGCAGAAAAAGTCCAGACCAAATGCCAGAACGTTTCATGGCCAACCATTGACTACACAACAACTACACAACTACAACAACCGACCTGTTTCTGCGCGTGTATGATCCCAAGCGCCTTGATAAAGTTGACAATCTGCGGGTCGTCAGAGTCATCCGTGTTCATCGCGCTTTGTGTAAATATGTCCTGTACCTCCAGGATCTTCATTATCAACCTGTAATATCAACCACACGTTTGAATGTTATTACTTTGCCACACGGATCTATTTAATAAAATGGAAAAATCTTCTGTGTTTCACTCACCAAATAACAAAGATATAAAGTTGTCATTTTTATTGTCAGAAAATGGCTGCCACTATTGGCTGTGTAAGCGGCCATAGTGGAACTGCGGGTTTACTGTAGGGGGAGCAAGGGGAAACAGAAGTGGGTGGGATGATGGTTTGGATTGGCTGATGGAGCTGGCTTGTCAGGGGGTTGCCTAGTTATATCTATGGACTCATAGAATACATTTGCGGGGTATGGCACAGGTTACAGTCGTCTTGCCAGATCAGCACACAAGGTCATACTTAGACTCACTTTTACTCCTACTTGCATTTTGGGCACAGGCTCTGCTTGCAGGCTTATATCCCCTAACCTTTCCATCCGTTTTCATTAATGGACGGGTTCACCCACCTAGGATCACTAGAAAAGCTCATGCTTCTGAGGTGCGGGTTACAGCATGATATTTTCCAGAACACCTTCAACTGAATCACATCTTACACGGTGAACTGTCGCTCAAGACTGGTGTTGTCCAAGATGTGTTTTACTGTTCTTTAACCATGAACTTACCGTGTGAGTTCCTGCATCTGTTCATTGTTGACGGGAACCTGCCATGCGCAGCGGAACCACGCGCGGATCAGGTGTGCACCCGGATTGGTCACATCCAGACTGAGGCGGTCCATCGCTGATTGGTTGGGCAACAAGTGGCAGAGGTACCGACAGGATATACTGAAGAGTAAAATGACTTATTTACAGTCGAACAAACAATAAACGAGAACTAACTAGACTAAATGAGATATGTTCAATTGCAGAGATTGCACTTTTTCAATCCTTAATATTGTTGGGTTTTTTCCCGTACATAAGGCTTTTTTATTTAATTGTTTGGATTACATTACCCGCCGCACTTTGAATTTGGTATTTCAAAAAAAACCCAACAAACTCCTATGGCAGATGAAACACATTATGTATGGCAAAATACGGCAGTCTTGGAGATGTCAGAAGTCGATCTGTTGGAAGTCAATAGAGAAAAAATATTAATTTTATCTATTTTTATGAACAGTTTGGCTTTTTAGAGACCAAGGTCAATATTTTTCCCGATCGCCGCACTTTGAAAATCCTGACCATGCAATGTAATCCAAATGATTAAAAAAAATAAGCCTAAGCATGTGAAGTTCACGAATGCGAGTAGGTGATGAGCAATTTCAATGTATCAATTTTACAGTTTTGAAACGCATTCGAACAAATGGAGTTTCAAACTTGTCTTAGTGACAAAATGTTCGGGGTGGCGCATTACTTCAAGCCTTCAATCAATACATTGTGCACAACAGTACAGATAAGTTCGTTTTCATAAACATTAACGCACCTTCCTTAACGCACCAACCCTAACGTTGTAATGTTAACCCTGTGAGCCCTACGCTATAGAAATGGCGTTGGACTGTAACTGCACGAGCATTAAAAGTTATGAAAACACTAACTTGGCGTTGACGTTTTCGTTGAAGGCGAAGTACTTGAAGCATTGTATGAAGCTTTCTACAATACTCGACAGCGGTCTGGAATACAGAGGTGAGAATAAATGTAAACATAACGTGAAAAGTTATTTATTAAGGTATTGAATACATTTTCTAGACGAGCGAAAATCTCTGCTAGTTGACTTTAAAAGATGACAGGCATTCCATTAATTTAATACGTTTAGTTTATTTATGAAAACGGGGGAAAATTTAAGATATGAAAATTGGATGTTACTGTGCATAGATCCTAAAAAATTAAAAGGTATTCTTCATTCTACAAACGCAACTTTTCACTTAAGAAACAGCTGTCGTTACGATTTTGAAGGTTATGAAAATCTTACGATCGTAAAAAGATAATCACTTGGTTTAGCATGCAAATACATGTAATTAATGAGATCTTAAAGACTTAATGAACATGATTTGTCGACATGCATTGTATGCAGTGGTGGATCCAAGGGGTGGCACCTGAGTGTGCCAGAGTTGCACTCACAAATTTATTTTATTTTTATGGAGTTACGATGGAATTCCTCTACCTTTTAAGCATTCTTTGAACTAAAACAAGCGACGCAATAATCCTGGATTCACCACTGATCCAATAAAGAATCAATGACTTTGTAGCAATACAAATATTATTTGTAGATATTATGTTTGTATTTAAGAACAAACCTTCCTGTAAAATTATACGCTTTTATCTTTGGATTCCGGCTTCAAAGAAAATCAATCAACATCTTATGAAAAATTTGCAAAACAAAGATGGAATTAGGCTGTACAGATACACTAGGGCTTCTATTTTATGACACCTCTTTTGATTGATACTCTGTCTTGTACTACACTTTTTGGGTGAAATGTACTGGTATCCAATGCATTTACTCCAAACTCCTTCGAGTGACACTCCCTCTTTTCCGACATTTTTGTGAAGCAAAAGTTGGCTGTCGTTCAAAAGAGGTCCTACAGTATGCAGCAGTCAGCTCGTCTCAGGCAGTGCACATTAAAGTTTGATATTTGTGCTCACGCGAAAAACACAGCACATGTCCTCAGATAAGAGGACCACTAAACAAAGGTTCTACTGTACTTTCTAACAAGATTGGGTACACTGAAACCAAAAACTTCACTTAACTTCGTAAGATTCGATAAAAATTTAGGAAGAACACATATTCAAGTGAATTTTTCGGTTTCCACGAACCACAAACTTTTCACACTTACAGATCCAATGTCAGGAGTGTGAACCCTGCTGCCGCGTCAGCCAACTGATGTGGTGGGGTCAAGGTCGTTGAGTGGGCCTTTATAAAATTATAGAACGTCTTCCACAGCACTTCACACAGATCTAAAACAGTAAAATATAGAAAATCATAGAACGTCTTCCACAACACGTCACATAGATCTAAAACAGTAAAATATAGAAAATCATAGAATGTCTTCCACAACACGTCACATAGACCTAAAACAGTAAAATATAAAAAATCATAGAATGTCTTCCACAACACGTCACATTGATCTAAAACAGTAAAATATAGAAAGTCAAAGAATGTCTTCCATAGCACCCGACACAGATCTAAAACAGTCAAACACAGAAAGTCAAAGAATGTCTTCCAAAGCACCTCAGACAAATCTAAAACAATAAAATATAGAAAATGAAAGTTTGTGTCCACCAAAATCGTTGACAAAATTTCAATGCCGTCTGTCAATAACTTATTTTGGGTCAGTTGCACTGTACAGGTTTAAATGCAAAATAAAGTTTGTACGTCTATTTGAGGGACACTTTTTGAAAAAAAAACACGGCCGTCTTTTTGAAATTTTATCCGTTTTGGCCAAAGACGAACGTTAAGGTCGAGGACTGAACATATTTTTGGTAAAGGTCAGTAGCTTTTGTCTTCAGACACAAATGCCGTATCCCCACTAATTATGGCACGAAAATAGTTAAATTTTCTTTGACTTAGTCACGCATCGCTGAGCATCTCACCACTGAGATACATAAAGAAATACATAAAGTCGGAATTATTTCTTGATCTAATGTCTTTTTCACTGATTGAAAGATATTTTTAGTGTTAACCTTTATTACATCAAGTCATATTAGTTGTAAGGGACATAAAATTATACATTTGCATAGGTCAAAATTGCTATTTTGTTCTGTTCTCGGGTACACTCTCTATGTCTCAACAACAAAAGATTCCAACTATAATTTACGTTGTATTTGTTCTTTATTCACAGCAAGAATCACACACTTTCCAAGTCTAAGATATAGCTCTGTAGAACAGTCTACAATAGTCAATGCATCCCTTAATACAGGGCAATCATAGTAACTTAGCAGCTTCAGAGTGATCCTGAATAAAGCTGCATGTGCTAGGCCGTCGGTACACTGGCAAGTCGTCTCTACACTCGTCGCGGTTCCATATTTAGAAGATAAACAGTATCAGTAAATAAACTGTAGAAACTTACTTCTTTGCTGCGTCGTCACAGTGCTCGTCATTTCTCCTTGTTTTGCTTTCTTTGTCGCGATCCTGAAAATACCAGGGCTCGAATTAGTGAAGAATCCAAGGTTGCTTGCAGGGCAACCTAGTTCTCAAATAAGGTTGCCCGAAGAAAATCCAGGTTGCCCGGACTTTAGTCCTCTACTACAAACCTCTAACAAATTACTCTGCAGTTTTATTACATTGCAGATTTTACACCACTATAAAATACGGGTTGCCCTGCAGGTCAATCTGGATGAAATCTTGGGTTGTCCGGGATTATTTCAGGCCGAAATTTTGACCGGGCGAGTCACTAATTCGAACCCTGAAATACGTTCGACATTTTTACTTGTCAAAAGAGATAGCCATTGTGCAAAAGAACTCAAATTGGGGTAAATTATGGTTATTATATTCTTTGCCAATGAATTGCACTCGTATAATTTCTGGGGGTTTTTTTCAACCATTCATCCTCCCGACAACAAATTCTTATGGTTATTTTTATTAAGTTACATGCAAAATTCACCTCTGTCTGGACAGCACAGTTTGTAGTAGTGACAGTATGGCTCTCATGTCCTGATCTCTGCATGCACTACTCTGCAGCAAATCTCCCATACAACTGTCTGTTCAAATAGACACCAATGAGATGTTTATACACGTTTACTATTACAACCACAGGGCTAGTCTTCCATTCCGTTATGATTTCTTGTAAATTTTACTTTAATATTCTTTTTATTTTTTAAAATCTCTTGAATATCTTGTGGTAAATGTCTTAACGTCCTGTCTTGAGACAACCGTTAATGCAGATATTTTTACTATGGCCGGTAGCGGAGGTGGTTGGCGTAGGGCTACTGGTACCCAAATTTTGGACTTGGGATGACCCTACCAATGGGTTTTAAAGCCTCAAAGTTTATCAAAACATCTCCGGAAGGTCAACTCCACACCTCACATACATTTTCGAACACTGATGCGCAGGTACTGTAGAGGTTCGAGCCACCACAAATACTCTCATGCATTTGCCATGGAGGCTCACAGTACAGTAGAACCTGCTTCAACAAGCCACTGCTTTGAGCGGCCACATTGGCATTTACGGCCATTATGTGGGTTTGTTTCTTTTTTTTTCTCATAGATAACTTATTTAAACCATCACTGCTTTGTAAGGCCACCTGTCATTTACGGCCAATTCATGTAGTGAGTAAGGGTGGCCCCTCAAAGCAGGTTCTACTGTACTTACTGAAGAGCTTGTATTCGCTGAGGGTCAGTGTCGTGCTACTCTCCACTATCTCCTGCACACTCTCTATGTACAGATGCACAAGTTTCCACTGGTTATGAATCCGCGATGGTTCTATCCCTTCAAAA
>JBCAUI010169753.1:0-17516 GCA_038406195.1 Haplosyllis anthogorgicola
AAGTACAATCTTTTCTCAGTTTAAAGCAAACCTATTGCTTTTATTATTATTTCTAATATTCCAGAACAAGCTTACAACAAGCTAAATATACCACAAAAATGAGTACCATGAGATAATACAACCTGTTCTTCTGAGCTCCGGCATGCACTGTGACTTCAATACTCAGGTACACCTAACCACTTCCGACGAGTGATGTGGCTTGACTCTATATTTCAGCGCAACCAAAGTGCAGCTCTTTCAGTCAACTGATTAAAGAGCTGGCCCAAAGTGAATTTTGCTTGTCTTGCCTCATGAGGATCAACTTTCAACTAATTGATTTCCCGGATGACGCACCAAATTGTCATACCGTTTTATAGTCGATGGGAGGTCCATGTCAAAAGTAAGACAACTAAGCAAATTCAGTGCAGGTAAGCTACTTTATTAATCAGTTACACAAGCAGCACACAGTGCAATACTAGAGTCAAGTCTACTCAAAAACAAGTTCGTTTCATATCAGGTTACATTCCCTTAAATACTTGGCATCTACATGCTTGGGTGCAGGTCGCTAGATCATTGGTTCATACCAGTAAGTGAGCATTTGTGCTTTATACAAGTTACATTTCATGTGCGCCGCTAATTGGTGGGTTACATTAACAAAATTTGTAGGGGTTGGCATCAGGTGCGTACACCAGCCTTGATTTATGATGTGTATCGCTTTAGGCGATTTGTGGTCTTAGGTTACGACAGTTCCGTCTGTCGAGTTCAATGTATAATTTTGTCAACGTATTTGGTATGACTTACTTCTTAGTATTTACACTATGTTCGTAAAAAGGAAAGACGGAAATCACTGCAAAACAACATAACTGCCATTTCTAAGGGCACATTTCAGAGTTATTTCAAGTTTTGTCAAAACAAGTTACAAAATGAAGCAAAAAATTAGGCATATCAATAATTGTACAAATATCAAGTGAAATATACGTGTACACTACGTATTTCAATTGTAGGCTCATACCAAAAATGTCACGGAAATGATAATGATGCAAAAAGTGTCTTCATCATGCTGAATGAAAATGACATCATGGAACAATAATTTAATTAATTCACTGCCCTTCCGGCAACATTACACTCACAAAGTCGTATGGCATTTATTTTGTGTAAATATTTTTAGCCCAGATTTTACACATATCAGCAAACAAGACTCCTGACATTGGAATTTTCAGTCTCTTGCCAAATTTGCTAATGTGCAAATTCTAAAATTAATTAAGAAATCTCACATTTTCCACTTCGTTTCATCCTGTATTCACTGCAGCTTTTCAATGACGTTTTCGTACAATGTAATTTGTAGATCTATGTATATTCAGCAGAATTGAGTTACCGTTGTTTACGTACATAAGACTGCTGAATGTGACCAATTTACTTTGAAAACTTTGTCCTAAGTCATCACAAAAAAAGTTTACTTTTACGGAGACAGGGGAAGAATTAGACCATCTATGTACGTGCAGTGCCTGGATTTGATTATGGATCTTGCGCCAATATGAAACCAGAATCTGCAATTGTAGAACATGCCAAATTTAGCTTCTAGTGCTCTATTTATAACTATGGAAATCCTATTTTTAGATTGAGAAGTCATTTTTGTCCAGAATAAGAAGGGTTTTTTTTGCATCCTCCTTGTTGTCACAAGCTTTAAGTCATACAATTTACATAACTATTTTCTGTACACAAATGAGATAAGAGCAAAAACAGAAATGTTATTTTCGTAGATCTACTCAAATGCAACATAAAGACGTCGAGATATCTGTAGGAAGAGAAACCAAAATAATAACAAATAATACAAAACTGTTTCACTCCAGAAAAATTATATTGATCTGATCTGCAACTTTTTGGAACAAAGGGCTTTCATGCTGTGTTATTAACACTAACAAAAGCGAGGCGTGAAACTGTAGTTCCCGAATAGGATTTTTTCTCTGCTCTGTTGTTCAATTTAATCTAAAAACGGAATACCAAAAGCCATAATTTTGTTTTGCAACTCAATGGTGTGGTATAGTATAAATGATACCAACTACGAATCAATCCAAAAATATTGCTAAAGGATTTAACATTTACCGTTCACTGAAACATGACACGTACAATCTATTAACTAAGCTGGTTTAACAATTTGCGTTTATCACTTTGTTTGAGACATAGAAAATTTCTCTTTTTTGCACGATTGCAGAAAAGGTATTCACTCGGATAATTTGATGTTCCGTGTGACTTTTGTGAGAATAAAAATAGACCATCTTGATAAACAGATAAGCAAGTTGCTCTATTTTTGTCCATTTTGAGCTATTCCTGGACAGATTTTTTGAAAATTCAGCAAAAGATTAGAAAGTATCCAGGACAGCCAAGTTTTATCTGACGTTAGTACACTGCTGAGCACAGAAGAAATTGTGATTCCATTACGCAAAATAAGGTCAAGGCTGTCCCGATAAGGACATGCAGGTTTGGGTCCTGCTAGCCATGTAATGAGCCCAGACATTTCATTACTTGGTTTCACCATGGAAGTGAACAGGAAGTACCTTTCTTAGGTTGGCAATTGACTAATGAATGACTAATACACATGGAAGTAAATAAAATGTGATAACAAACCATCTGTTTCCTAACATATGCAAAGGTGGTAAATTGTGTGCTAAAAATAGTATCACAAAAGCTAAAAATAGGACATACTTTTTGACAGAAGGTCCTGCAGCTCATTACAGAATATCCAAATGAAAAATCAATAGACACCTATTTGCAAGCACCATGATGCAAAAATAATGATGCTCAACAGGACATCGTTTGATGTTTTCAAAAAAACCCACCAATTCTGTAAATAAAGCAGATGATTCAGTTCCTTTGACACAGTTCAATTTTATTTTTAAAACATTAGTGTCAACGGAAGGTGATGATTTCTCTTCACAACAACAAAAACGTGGAAGATTTCTAGCTATTTGTGAGGTCTTCGCTCGTTTAATCTGTGCACTATTGGTAATTTTAAAATCACTTCTTATCTTGTTAATTTCAAGGAAGGAAGGTATCCAAACCATACATCACACTATTAAGGACTGTCAAGCTATCATTAAAAGTAATACATTTGATAAGTGCTGTAACAGTCGCCTGCGGGCAAATAATATCTGGTCAAATGGACTCTTATGGTAAACCAAGCCACACACATGCACTGAGAGGAGGTTGTCTTTCAGTATTTCGTTTGTTCAAAGTCCTATTGAGACACATAATCAATTTAGACAACTCGGATTCACTATCTCACTAATGACCATATGCCATCAGCAAACAAAGTTGTTAAAATTTTAAATGACCTTTTAAATATAGACGTAAAGGGGGTAATTGAAAAAATTGAAGGCGTTTAGAATTCTTTATGAAGTCAACACAAGTGCCCACCATTTCCATCTAAACAGAGAGGTGCAACTTGTGTGGCATATAGAATTCTCTTTCTCTCCCACAAATTTCCACCTGTGAACTGCACTTCCAGATTTGTAGAATATCTCTAAGCCTGGAATTTCAGAAATGACAAGAGGGTTCCTAAGAAATAACAACCCCCCAATAAACACACACACTCATATTAATACATACAACCACACACAAGGAGAACATAACATATGAAAATGTGAATCTGATATTAGTAAAACTATTTTTTAAATTACGTAAACATATGAGTATGAAGTGTCATTATGATTAAAATAATATCAGAAATTGAATTCCATTCTTCAATTTCCCGAAACATGCATGTAAGGAACTTAATCGAATAAGTACTTTGCCGTTGACACACAAATTAGCTTACAGCTCTATTCACCAACCGCTTGCTGACATCATGCTTTAATTTCACCTGACAGGGTACAGTAGCTTTAAATTACATTTAATACGCAAAAATGTGCCTTTGAAGAAGATAAAGAGATAGACATTTATGTGTGCAAGGAAAATATTGGCATGCTAGATTAATTATCAGGAGAGGAAGTGGTTTTATTTCTTGTGGGGTATTTATTTGGTATCAAATGCTCTAGGATCAATTCATTTTCATGTCAACAAATGCTGTGATATGCTTATCAACTACTTAACCTACCTTGTTTACTTTCTGTGGTACACGATGATCATGAAATTTATGTAGGACCCCGTTTGTGGCACCTTCACATTGAATACATGAGTGCCATGTGTTGCCACCAACTATTGTTCACTTTGTTAATAATAAACAACAAACATTAGTTGCTCTACGTTTTGGAATGTGGTAACCAAATCAGCGGAATCTGCTAATGTAACTGTCACGATGCAATCGCATTATTTCAAATTATTATTATCCAGAATAGTTTCATTTTTGCCCCCTTTAAAATGGTAAAATTTAAAGGTCAATACAAGAATCAGTAACGCTGTACAATAGTGTTTTATTGGTTAGGATTTTTAAAGAAAATAATAAAATTACTACAATTACTTTATGCCTGTATCTAATTCAAATTTAATGGGTGGTCAGTCCATGCATCGCGTCAAAGTATTCTAAATTTACAAATACATTAATAATGATTTACATAGCCTGTTAAGTTCTAAACCGCAACAACGGACAAGTCCATGGTTTGACATCTAAACTTGTTTCCAAAGGTCAACTGGTCAAGTCCAGCTGCAAGATAAGGATTAATTATTTTCTTTTCCCATCCAACGCATTAGGTCGAAAACCACAAATATGGATGGCATTCCGCTATTAACAGCCAGCCTCAATGGTTTACTTGAGTTGTATGGGCCACACAAAGAACAACAAAATCAGGTCTGACGACCACAAAAATTTGCAAGCTATTCGTCTGTATGCATTTGTTATAAAGTAATGTATACTTCGGTTTATTTAATACCATTTTAGGCAGATGTGGCAAGCTCTTGTTGTCTTTCATCTTTTAAGACTTCACAGACAAAGATTCACTTCAGACTTTAAAAAACGAGCAAAACTATTTCCATGTCATAACTGCCTTATTATGCTGTGACCGTACATTATCCCCCATTATCATTTTGTTAACATTTATTTCTTTGACAAGTATCCCAGACACATTGAGGCATGGTGATGAAAATGGTTACAGTAGTTGCTCGAGGGGTTTCCCCTTTTCGCTATTCGTTCATGAAAGAGTACGTACAGATTTATCATTTTGCAAATAAAGGTATAAATTCACCAAGATTTACATGTGACAAATACAAGCTTTTCTGGATCCTTTATGTGATTAGATGAAATTTAAAAATGTAAAACAGAATGCAAATACTAGTTTCATGTTAATTGAGTTGTGAATTGATACTGCATGATTAGGATACCCAGGCTGTGATTTTAAATTGTATTGACACAAATTATGTAATAATTTCCTCCCAGGTATTGATGACTTAGTCAGTATCCACTTAAACGAAAAATCCCAGCTACTTAAATGCGAGGGCGAACGAGTAATGCACGTGCAAAAGTTGATACCAGAAAGTATTGCCGAAAGCAACCTTACCCCGAGCCATGTAAACAATAGTCTACAAAATCAGGAAGCCTATGGCTTATTAATTACTGATCATAAGCAAATAAAAATGTGTTAGTACATGTATGAAGTGTGATATTCTTGGGGAAATTTTCTGGACATTTGACCAGGCTGTCACGACTCGACAACCATTCATACTGGATGCTTAAGTGTTTACCTTTATTGATATTACTGAACCTGGTTGCATAAAATACAATCATCAATTCAAGTGCCGTTTCATAACACTATCATCGCGTTCTCTGGTGGTATCTTTCCTCATTCAAATCAAATAGATATCTAAATAATGATAACAAAAGGAAATACTTGGTCCTGATATGTGATTTTTTTCTTTTAAAGTTTCTAACATTTTATTCTTTGAAATGATATGTGATTTTCTCGTACAGGGCAATATAATAGCGACATTGACCTGACGGTGACCTTCCACAAGGCAATTGCCATGGAAACGTTTAGAAAACCCTACATACTTTCCCCATTCTCGTTATTTTGCAATGTTGGAAAAATCAACCCCAAAATGTCTCAAAGTCACAAATGCGAAAGCTATCATCATGTAAGGTGGTCCAGGTCACTGTCTAGCAAGGTATGAATGAGCGCATGTAGGCGCAAAAACCGCAAACCCCATCCGGTGAACCTCTTTTTGGACAGGAAAAATGCATTAAATACTAATCAGTCTTTGTTAAGCTAGGCTGTTCAATAACTCATCGAGTAATGTCTTTAATGTGGTTGACCTGATCTCCAGAAATATTTGTAGTCAAAAATCAGATTGTTTGATGATTAGGTGTGCATTATGTCATTAGGCTTTGATCTTTTGGCATTGCAAAAATTGTGTATGTCTGGTTGAATTTGTGATGGGAAGCATGACACAAGACTGGCAATCAATGAAAGTGTAAAGTGGAGCTGAATTTCGGTTTACACTTTTCACTGGTGTGAATTTCGTAAATTTCGAAACATTTTGTGTCTGACAAAAAGGTCTTTGATTGTTCTCATTTTTAACATACCAGGTCAAAGCTTGTACACCCTAGGGTTGATGTCTATTAGCCTGACGACCCTTTCTTTATTTTGTTCTGGTAGTCAAACTACTGTAACGATGTAAGTACATACGTTAAATGTGCATGCGGTAAACGACACACACACGTTGGCACACGCACGCAGGTCTGATGAAATAAGGGGAGGGTGCTAAAAGTGATGATGTTGCAATAATCATATTCTGGCAATAACTCCAGCACGTGGACAAATAGTGTTGAGGACCAGTGGGGCACTTTCCAGAACCAGGAAATTGTGTTTCTTTACATTGACAACAACTCACTTGAACAAAAAGTCAAACCATCGTTGCTTAGAAGTTAAAACCGTCTTAGGTCTGTTTATCATGCATGGGTTTCGTGATATTTCCAAAAAGAATGTCCGAAGGTACATTTTAAAAGTTCGAAACAAAACCATCGCAGCAAAAAATGTATCTGGATTCTAAAATGCTGATTTTTTAAAATAACAGAAAGTGATAGTAACTTATGGTGTGTTCAAAATTGTGCCAATGAATATTGATCACCCCTTGTCTCGCTACATTGCCATGGTACCGTACATCACCATTTGTTTTTGTATACCCCAACTGTCCCTCGCCAAGGACATCCCCTGGTAACAAATTGTGTCACCACTTTCCATACAAGGAACATTAAATCACGTGGTAGCTACTACGTAGGCATTCTTAACCTAAATATAGCATCACGAATCAGCGAACGATTAATATTCATGAGCACATGTGGGATTTCCGCTTTATGAATGAAGTAATACTTCAGCCAAGTTTTGTCAGTTGTCTTACAACCACCAAGAGTGACAGTCGACTTTTCTTTCTTCGAGTACACAACTAAAGTATGATTGGCTCCGACAAAAGTATTTAAACGAAGAACTCACCTGGAACACTCAGAAACTGACCGCAAAGTAGGAGGAGTTACCATCCAGCTTTGGAAGTAGTAACTCAATTTCATAATAAATATAAATAAAAGACTTAAGCAGCTGTGGTGGAGAAAAAGAGGAGGGAACAGTATAAAATCCACGATGACAATGTGGTTGAACCAGTATTTAAGGCAAGACAGTGAGAAAGAGAGGGCACAACAGCAACAGCTAGCCATGGAAGCAGGAGTCCACTGCCAACAACGACAGCAACAGCAACAAAACTCTTACAGTACTATGGGACCATGTCCTGCCTCTCCTGGACTGCAGCAGTCACCCATGCCCACTTCAGGATTTGACCCAAGGGTACCCCAGCACAGACACAGTTACATGGACGAGGGAACGAGTCCCATTCATGATATGCCACCTATGGTGACAAGACTTGGCTTTTCAGTACCAAGCACCATTCGACAGGACAGTATTCTTTCAGTGGTCTCAGACTGGGAATCCAGTCTTCAAAGTCCTACCTCGATCACAATGAGAGACAGATACAAAAGTGCCACAGACTCAGAGTATCTAGACAATGACTTGAATGAGGTAAAAAATCAATCACCATCTTCATCAACAGAGAATTTGTCATCGCATAGGACATTGAAATGCAGCATGTTTTTCGTCAATACGTTAGGATTAGTTTTATTTGTCACAGCATTTGTACTCCTCTTTGTCACCTGGCACCAAAGCAAAAGAAACTCACTTTTTGTAGCCGACCATAGCTGTGCGATCTGTGATCATTTGATCATTTCTTCGGACCCAATGGATGACCATCGGGCAGAATTCAGCCAGAGAGTGGAACATGGTGTGCTCGTTTGTTGCGCGACAAATGCAACGCAGTTTGAGAACCTCATCAACTATGTAAGTACTTTTTCACTTCACTTTTTCACTTTGTGTTACCAGTAAAGTCTTTGTTTTAATGCAATAAATGTATCTTTGAGATGTGCGAATGAACTTGCCTGAACATGCACGAGATTGTGCAATCCAATGAATCCATAACTATCGCTTAACCTGAACAAAAGAAACGCACGCGCATAGTATGGACACTGGTCATTTTTATTGCACGAGAGATGATCTGTACGATATAAATAGCACCGGTCTGGTACCAATTTCATCCCACGTACTAGATATTTCAAACTTTCCCAGTTCGAATATATAACGCCTGCATTTACTGGTATTTATACCTAGATGCGCGTGCATTTCTAAAAAATTGGCATTTTGTACGATGTGTAACTCTTAACATGGTGAAAAAAGAAGGGCAAAAAGGCTTTTTATTTTTTTGCATGATCATCACCAGTAAACAGCTTCTCTATTCAACTCAATCATCAGTTACCACCACTAATACCTGGGCCTGGAAATTTCTCGGGAAAGTCCCCTTTTACCGCTGTGACATGAAGCACACACATTGACCACTACCCAATATTAAAGCCTAGAAGACAGATCGGTATCTGAGGGGAAATCTCGCTAGATGTATTATGCATATTGATATTTATTTTAAAAATTGCAATATTGCGAGCTTTATTCAGACAGATAATCCATACAGCAAAAGTTCCCTTATTTTAATAACAGCCGTCATATCAATTTATCTATAATCGTGCAGATAATTAAACTTCCATCTCTCATTAGGAAATTCCGATCTTTCAAGGTTACAGAGCTAGTTTTTGGTTTTGAACTACATGTCAATAGAAAAAGAAAGAAAAATCTCTTTGACCATGTTCTTTCTGTGGTTTTATGGTAGAGTTGTTATGGGGCATGCATAAAGAAAGATACAAGGTATAAGGGATGCAAGACAAAGAAAAAGACTGACCGCAAAGATCTAGTTTAGTAAATTTACATCCTGAAGCGATGAATTAAATTGCTACAATTTAACACAAAGAAGGGAAACGTGCGTTCGAAGTAATATGGAAGCCATATGAAACTGTGAGGTTGTTGTGTGAGTTAGACCATATTGAAATGCATCTATATATTGAAATAGTTTGTTCGTTAATTGAGCATAACGGTATTAAATATTACATAATGAATAATGAACGCATGAGACAATTGTGATACATGACTTCAGAATGCACCGAAAGTGAGGTTGAAGAGATGAGCAATTGAGTAATCTTTTGTTTACATCTGTGCCGATTCACCTAGATCAGCTGCACTTCCTTCTTTTGCGGCTGCAGGTCGCAGGTTTACTTCCAGGTGATTTCTGTCTGATCTAAGCATATAAAATAGAAGAAAATAATTAGTAGAAATTACACAACAAGTGGAAATACATTGTTAACAAATCATTGACTAGGGAAGTTCCACTCACAAGAAGGAAGAGAAGAGAAAAAAAAGTCAAATTGTAACAGCTTAGCTAAGCGAGGACAAATCAAGAGACAATAATGAATGAGTCAATGAAATGTCCAGTAGATGAGATCAAAAACTAAGCTGGACAACAACAAGACTATTAAGCTGTTTATATTAGATCTCTGACACTGAATAACAGTGTAGTTATGTCCATACAAACAGGGAATCCTTTCGGGAAACACCTTGTAATCACTCACGGGGAAGGGAATTTCCAAGTCTCCAAAGAAACGAAACGAAAAGCAGACACAAATTGTTCAAATAGGGTCAGAAAGATTTTACACATTGTAAATTTGTAATGTAAAAGGAGCTGCTTATTTAACAAGACACGCATACCTGTTTTGCATTTCTTAATCTTCAAACAATGATGCAATGCCTCATAGTGGCAGTAACCATTTTCGGAAGCTCAATGGTTCGAAATGAAGATCACTGATGAAACCATTAGATTAAATCAATCACCTATCTGAATACAAGGAATTGTTTCTACATTACCGGTTGCTATAAAAAATACAACGAGATCGTCACAAAACCTGGCACACGTGATGAGACAGATCTCAAAGGCCAGTAAATAAACCGAGCTTTGTTGCTAATGAAAACAATAATCGTTTTCATTAGTAATACATGGATACTTGATAACTGGCTATCAGGTTGTAAGTAACCAAAAGAGGAATTTACCGGAGTCAAAAATAGACTCTGAAGAATAGGATCGAAAAAAGAGTTTCCACATTGACATTCCTGATATTGAGACGTTACAGTGTTTCAAATGAGGAACAAATATGGCACATTGTAATGCAGAGCCATTTCATCACCAAGTAAAAATAGACAAAGAACTTTCCAAGTCCCATGCATAGATACTAAAATTGGCCCAACAATTTAGGGAGCAAAGTTTATCATGACCTAAGTAGGAATATGTCCATGAGATTGGTAAAATGCTGATTTAGACACAAATAAAGTGTCTCTTAAGTGATATAAATGCTATGTTTCTTTACCTATCAATTGACCTAAGTATTGGAACTGGGTGGAAATAATGATATTTGTAAAGACAAAACATGAACCCACTTAAAGGATCTTTTGAAATAAAACGAATGTGTGTTTAGATAAGAGTCATAACCACAGTAAAAGAGAACCAAGTAAATTAGTTATAACTGATATGTTTTATGGAACTTTATGAAGCACCTTATCAGGCCATATTTTAACTGTCCAAGCCATTTTCCCATCTTTGTCTGCAAGTACCAAAACACAAACGTATGGTCGGTAATGACAAATGATACCATAAAGAAAAGCTAAAATACTTATTATGAGCCTTTGTGTATTATAGTCTTGTTATTTTCTATCGAAACCTACTTTTAGGAATGTTCAGAAACCTTCTTGTCCATAAGTTGTCGGCATTGTTTTGTTTTTACCAAAGAATTATATATTTAATTCAACATGTTCAAGAGAAAGATTCCCATACTTTGATAAGGCCACAGTTGACTTGTCTTCAATATTTTCAAATGCTCTCAAGAAGACAACTAAATACTTGGGTTTTTTTCCTTTTTACAATTGTTCCGAGAAATCAGTGGATTGAAAGGAAAAAGAAAGTTTCAAAGTATGTGAAGCAATATTTTGTCATGCACCTGCACTTGAGTTGTGTTTCCTCTGCAAACAAGAACTCGAAAAAAGTGCGAAAAAAAATATTTCCACCAAACACACAGTATAAAAGAGCATATTACATATTATAAAGTATGTAATACATTTGACTTTCACTCAGAGAAAAATGACAATGCCTTTAGTGGGTACTAAGTAAACAAAATGATGACATCAGTGCAAAAAGATGCTTCCCATCTGTTGAATGTACCTTGCATATAAGTCTATGGACCATAACACCTTCAGTTTGGATGGACCCAAACAGGAAAAAGTGCCACTGTTTAAACTTAAACAAATATTACATGATACAACAATGGTTTCAATAACTTCACATCGGGCAATTTAGACAAATTTAGTATGGTGCCGAAAAGTAAATAGAAACTAGAAAAGGTTAGACGTTAGAGAGACCGTTCTAGAGGTAAAAAAGTGCAGATACAAGTTGACTCTTATTATCAATTGTGAGACTCTGCGAAAAGGACATTAGGTTTCATAATGGCTTGTTTGTATTTTGCAAGTTTACCATCCAGAAAGTCAAATAGAAGCAGAACAGAACTTTATGGTGTGATAGAAAATAATGATGTTATGTGGTGCATATTTACAAGAGATTGTTTATGATATATGTCCCAAACTGTTTTGCCCATTTTCTAAATCATTTTAATGGACAGTATTCTTGAAATATTTAGTTTTCAATAAAAAAGAGAATAATTTGTAAGAAGTTCAGCAGCCAGTGACAGTACAATTAGATAAATCACTTAAAACTCTTCTTATTCATGGAAAAATTTATATATTTTAGTCATTTTAGATTGACATAAACGATTTGTAGTAACACAAATCTGTTTGAAATGCGGTTTACTTGGCAAATCTTTCACGGAACCCTCTTCTAATGTACACCGCCAACGTAATTTTATGACAAATATGACACCTCGAAACAGGGATGCTGCTACTCTCGATTTAATTTTGGCTACATAGGACGGAAGTTGGCGCCCCAAATACAGTAATTTGCACTTTTTACGTTGGCTGTTATTGTTTATATTGTTCTGTCAACCACAAAATGAAATAAAACTACTAGAGAAGTGTGGGAGGGTAACAAGAGTAAAGCAAACCCTGGGGGGCATTGTTATTCTCTGTTTTGGAATGCAGAGGACAAGTTTATGAATACTTTGGTTTATGTAATTGGATGCAAAGGACCAATATTTATAAATAACTCCCTTGGTTTCTTTTCGGAAGAGATGTAAATGAAATGGTTGCTACTAATTTACAGAAGGCAGCATGGTACCAAACAGATATCCGTATATGAATATACAATGACTTTAAAACAGTATCCTATCAAAGTACAATGGATTGATGATCAACACAGAGCACTAATGGTGTTCGCGGGGCACGGGGCCCCGCCGGGGCGGGGAATGACTTCAATCCCCGGTACCTGAAATTATGCCCCGATCCCCGTCTAGATGTCACATGAAAATTTTGGCCAGATATTTTGCTTTCTCAAAATGATGAAATCGAAAATCATAACCTAAGGTGGATGTTTCAACTTTGAAGTGATATTGGCATTTTGCATTACAAAACAACAAAGTTGTAAAATAAGTTCATTACTAAATTATGCTCATGTGCAACATATTTTAATGTCGGGGACGGGGCACGGGGCGGGGAATAGGCCATGGGGATCGGGGAGCAACATTTGTGCCAGCTGCGGATCTGGGGGGGGGGGGGGCTTTAGGGGCCTAACCAATTTCTGGATCCGATGCTGTGTGCCCCGCGAGATCATTACAGAACACCGGAACTCATAGGTCACTCCGTGGGATGGAGATGCTGCGTTTCGTTTGTACTCATTGATATTTTGCGGAACAAATTACAATTCACTTGTCCTTTTAACTTTGATTGATGCAATTGCTCTGCAATTTGCCCTAATTTAAAACGTCAACACATAGGCTATTTATTGGCTTTGTATGAAAACGTGTAAGAAGTTACTCCCGGTAGCTATTTAGCCAATTCCGTTTAATTAGAGCAAAAGATATAGAAGTCCTCCACCATATAGAGGTGTATTATATTATTTTGATGACCGAAACAGTTTCGTTTCCGTCTTGGCATCCATCAGTTGCGATTTACGGACGTTTGATCTGGCATAATAACTTATGAATCGTGTACAGGTATACTCCTACTTGTTGAATTGGTTTTTAAAAGAACAATAACGGTTAATTTAGTCTCTCTTATTTAGCATGAACTTGTAGATCCGGTTGTACCAACAGCATCTTTTATTCGAGACATGATTATTGTTATTCACTATGGGCCGAAATTATATTTCACACCGATTTCGAATTTCTTTATGCTGTGTACTATACCATAAACGTTTTCAGTACTGTCACTTCATGTCCCTCAGTGGTACTAAACACCGGTGCCCATGGCATTAACATCTTTGATAAACAGTTACCTACACAATCAATGATATCAGGATTTAGAAGTATCCATTCTATTATATCTAAATCATGACTTGCTCTAACTGTCACCAAAATTACATAGGTAATAAAACTTGTTGTCAAAGGTGTTTTTGGTAAACATGACATTTGTTATAGCAAAAGTGAACACACCAATTATGATGCCTTTTTGGGTCCGTAAGGATAGAGTTATTGGTTCCTTGATAACGATAAGAGATTAAGTATTTTATGTAGGAACACAAATAAATAGAGCTAAACTGGAAGAAAAACATCAAATACTTTCTTACATGAAGATTACACGATTTTAATGGTTACAAAGGTTTCATGACCATCAATGGACTATTAAGGTACTTAACAAAACATCCCATCCATGTAATGCATCGTGAGTCATAAAGCAGGCCTACCCTGTCTAAATCTGGCACAATCGACCAGTGACAAGGGCATTTATACATAGTCCAAAGTAGACATATTACGAAACGTTTAATGACAAATAGAAAAAATCTAAATCAGCTTAAAATGCTCGGTTACATTGTTGACGTTGTATTGCCACCTCGATCATTTTCATCAAAAAGTTTTATAACTTATCTTATGTTTCCTGTCGACAAAACGATAAAATACCAACGAAACCCACCGTGGAATTTGCTTCATCATGATGATAGGAACGCTAATTTTGGTTATGTGTGTTGACGCCTGACCTCAATTGAAGGTCATGATTTTTCAATGTGATTATCTGTTTTTATCTGAACTATCGAGAAGCAGAAGAAAGTTGCTCATAACACTATTACATCACAAGGTGAACACACCTATGAATGCAGCCATTTTATTGGGCAAAATTTTACTTAGAAATATTTAAGGTACCCTTTTACGTAGAAATATTATACGGCTTAATACACCCAAATGACTCTCTTGTGACATACCCTTATTTTGCTGAATTAACACAAATATACTAATATCAGATCTTCAAAATAACTCCAGACACTTCGAACGTGCATGTCATGGAACATTTTGTTGAATAAATCGTGATTGCCGGCAAAATAAAAGACCAATTTTAACTATTAATCATTCATCCAAGATTATTGATCATATTGAAAACCTCCGGACAATTACATCATGCAAATTACTAAACGAGAGATTCCTAAATTTTAAATTACCGAAAATCGGATTAACCATAACCTGTTAAAAGCACCATGGGTTTAATTTACATGTGTGTACTTTACCAGTATGTTACACAGTACTTATAAAATAAATCTGGGTCGAATACCATTGACCACTAGTCCATTGAACAGGTATTTCCAATACAACGTGCCTGTCTATTTATCATACCATGTTAGAAACAGTGCCTATGCATGACTCATCTGACAACAAACCAAATAGTAAACCTAATAATATTTCTAACCACTTACTCCACTAAAAACTTGATCAGTTCACTTACATTTGTTCATTGCTCGGCAATTTATAACAAGGGGTTTAGTTGGAATATTATTAAACGTATTATTAAGCGAGTCAAACGGTACAATAAAATGCTAACGTCTTAATTTTTATGCCGCAAACTTCACAATTTTCCATAAAAGATGCTGAGATATTGATGTATTGTACAATACATCTGCAGAGTAATATATTAAAATAGACATTCTAGCAAAATCCCCTTACAAAAGCACCTGCAATATTACACTAGACCAATAATCCATGACACACACAACTAAAATGCTTAGTTTACTACCGTTTTAAGGGATTCTCTTTAAAATAGGGGATTCCCTCATTATTTCATGCAAATGAATTGAGGTGCTTACGGGGGCAATATGAATATAAAAAAGCTAGGAAATTATATATTTATTACCCTTGCAATATGTTTGGGTGTACAGGAGTAACTATGACTAATCAGATTATATTTTCAATTTACATATCAAATACAAAAGGTCAAAAGTTACGCCTCATTTGCGATTTTGTTTACTTTTGCCTTGAACTGCGTCTTTTTACCAGTGTCTCCTGCAGAAAATTTGCCAAATTGTATGATTGATAAAAGGCAATCAATCGTCTTTGCATAGTACGATTCATATTTTCCACAAGACATGGGGTGTCTTGTACTACACTTGGTTTCTATTGCCGTCAAAGGGATAATAGAAACTAACATCATGCCCCGCTGCTATTTTTAGCCTTAAAAGCAGTGTCATAGATGCAGTTAAGCACGAGTCTGTAGTGCAAATATAACTGTTTCTACCCTGTGAATGGGTATGCCTGGATGTAACCAAATATGAAAAATTGCTTACTTTTTTATATTTTATTCGTTGATATTAAAATAATTTCTCACTAACTGCACAAATATGCTAAAAAATTCAACCCCTATGCAATTTTTTTTTTCGCAAGTTTGAATTGAAAAATATCATAAGCATTATCAACAATAATTTTTGATTTCGTGGTAAAAATACTTAATATTTTTCTATTTTCAGATATTTGAAAGAAAAGCAAAATTGGAAAGAGCACACAGTAAGTACAAGTTTATTATTTGACTAGGTCAGGATGCCCGCTCGCACGGGCATGAAGTAGGTCGTCGTGACCTTGTTATAAAAGTAGGTCACCATAAACAGGTCATAGATGTCAGTCAAGGTCAAGTTCATATGGCATCCAGTTCTGTTGCAAGTCAGTCTATTAGTGCACACTCTGGCATAGTAGATGGCAGCCAGCCAAAGTTTATCTATCACATATTGAAGACAGCTCAATGATGCTAATGCAAAGTGGACTTTGGAGCGTTACACATTAACGGACTCACAAGTTCTAGCTTTATAAAAAGCGATTAAAACGCTGATATTGTATCAATATCATTTAAATAATTCAGTAATTAAGACAAATTGACTGTGGACAGATAAGGAACTGTTTATCTGCATGGACAAAGTGGTACATCTTTTAACGGCCGCAGTTACCTGTGATTTTCCTCTCGAGATTGATTGGCCATGTGGCATATGAGCTTGAAAACCGTAATAAATCACCATATTTTTTTTACACATGGTGGAACTAAGGTTTCTTTGTCTGAGGATAACACGCTAAAGTATCCTGACATCTGATACCTAATGATGGGGTGGGGTGGAAAGCTGCGAGTACATTAGCACTGATTTAGATATGGTATGAAGCATCGCAGTATCGTCTGGTGTGGAATTTCACAGTACTTGTTTCATTGTATAAATCACAAAATACATGCATTACAATTCGAGAACCATTGATTCCTTCGTGCTAAACGCAACTTTTACTGGGAGAAAAAATTCCTGAGACTTCCACAGCCCAACCGATATATAAATATAACTACTTATATCACGTATTAAAAACCTCAAAATATTCTTTCTGCGTGTAAAAAATGAAAGCCCTGTATCGGAATCATTTTTGGTTGCTAGACTAAAGAGAAACTTGAAGAGATTGGCATATTTTGCCCGACTAGACTGCACCGGTAGCTTCTTCGGCTTTGGGTTGAGACAGGAAGTTGTGGTTAGGCAGGAATCCAGTTTAATTTCGTCCCTGACATCCCTGACACCGCTCTGGTGTATACATGTGTCAGCTTGTGCTACTGTGAGTGATCAAGGTGGTAGATCAGGAAAGAAATAGGGTTGAGCGATGTCCTTTCATAAATGTAATTCAGGGGCGGATCCAGGATTTCCCGTTGGGGGGGCGCCCGGCGGGCGCCAACCCTATTTTCGCCCAAAATTTAGCA
>JBCAUI010169864.1:0-17515 GCA_038406195.1 Haplosyllis anthogorgicola
TCTCTAGAATTACATTAAATATGAAGCATTATATTTGAATTTTTCAACACAAAATAAATGAGTGGTTAACTGGTTATGGATAATTGTAACTGGTTAGGCAACTGTAACCAGTTAACCGGTTAACTGGTTAACTTTTGACACCCCTAATAAGAACATCGGCTTAATGATCAGCGTGGCCTTGGACCTAATCACTTTTGCCGAGAAACAAAAGCGCACAAATCTGTGCAAAATATTAACCTTTATCAAATTACATTTGAGTGCGTCACTGCCAAGTCAGAAGTTTTCCTGAACATTTGTTATATCTGGCAGATATGGCAGGGAAATTTATACTGTTTTAGTGAAATATCAAATTAAAATAACTCACTAAATTTTTAAAAGTACTAAATTTAAAAACCTGCTGAGTTTAGTTGTGAATACTATCCTGCCAAATCTGCCTGAAACAATTACGAAAACCTTTAATGTGACTATGAGATAACACAAAATCTAAATATTAAACAGATTCAAAACACCACAGTTTACTTTTGTGAATGACTTTTGTAGTTACAGTTTATATAATTTTTAACCATCAATTTCAGAAAATAGTTAACTGTTTGAAGACTGGACGAAAATTAATCCTTGGCTTAATAATAATCAACCAACCGTTATATTCGACACTACGGTTAACCGAAATGAAACACAAAATATTAAATGTGAAACCGCATCCAGTGCTTTTCTAGATGTACATTATTACTGAAACTGGCAAAAGCCAGGTTTCGTTACACCCTCGCTGGCTGTACTGGTGATAAGTTCTATTCAATATTCGTAATCCTGGATAAGCCTAAGAGGGATTTACTGATGCTATGAAAGTAGGCCGTCAGTCCGATAACTATTATTGATATACTCAACACTACATCAAAGCAATATTCAGCACTATATTTAAACTAGCAGCGCTGTTCATGATCCATATTTATCAAATATGTTTTTATTTGCACGTATAACAACGCACTTATCTAAAACAAGTATTCTGCTTGTCATAAAATCTATTTACTTGAATAAATGCTTCCGAACTTAAATTATAAGGTGGGTGGAATAGCTCAGTTAGTTAGTGCGTTTGACTTAGTCACGCCTCACTGAGCATCTTGCCACTGCATTGGGAGTTCAAATCCTGGCTGATGCATGTGAGAGGAGCCCAGCCAGCCATGTTGTGTACAGGTTTACACAGTGAACACCTTTACTGGTCGAAAAGGCAGGTGTCACACCAGACATAACTTATTGGATTACAACACACAAGCAAGAAAGAATGCAGGTGAGAGATGCACCCTGGATTTAAAACCCATGGGAAAGGTTACAAGAAGTCCAAAACAGGGGTAATCTGTGGCCCCACAAATGGATCCTGGTCCAATAAAAAAATTTTTTTAAAAGGTTTAGAAAATTCTAATTCCATTACAATTTATTAGTTATAAAGAGAAATTAATCTAAATGAAATATTTTATCCATACATGAATTGAAAATAAGTTAAAAAGTTGTAAATAAACCTGAATCACCTATCTTTACAATTAGGTAAGCCAGGTGGTATATAAACGTACCAATAGACATTTAGCTGGACCTTTCAGTGGTAGTGTTACTGTTTCATTCACCTAGATATTAGATGCACAATCTCTGCAGATATGAACTGATTGCAACAAATGCAATACCATTCTATGTCTATATTTTATGTCTACATAACAAGATATATGTTAAGACATTGAGTAGTGGAGTTAGGAAAAGAGAACCAACTTTAAAGTTATGAGAAGGGATATAAATTGTCTGTCTGATGTTTTATTTCATCTGCCATTTAGAGGACTTCAGCTTAGAGAAAAGCAATCTGTTTACCCACAGGAAAAGATAAATGCAGCTGATTTACATCTGCTGGTGCCCTTTCACTAGCATTGTAGGATATGTACTAAAAGGAATACATTCTAAGTTTTTACACTTGTGGCCCATTTTGCCATAATAGACTGATTATTGTCTAAAGTTGATATGGAATGAACTACTATTGTGCTCAGTCAGTTATGCTTCTTTTTGTTCTAATATTTTGAAAATAAAGGATAATCAATTAAACGTTCAATGTGAAAATGTAAGAATGGTTCACTATTTAACACCAATTTGCAAGTCTATTTGTCATATCAAAAAAAAACCCAAAACATTTCAGCAAATCCGCACTACTCTTGAACCTTCCCTCCTATCCCCCACTTTTCACATGGTGCGGTACCTTAACTTAGAATAGGTTCAGAACCAGCAGTATCGGTTAAATTCATAAATTCAATCTTTAATGTCAAACAGCTTAGAGCGAGCAAAACAGATTTAATTTGATAATATTTGCTGTATGATATTTACACGGGCAAAGTGTACATGAAAACCACATTAAACTCATCTTTCTAGTCTTTAGGGTATTTTTACTCTTTGAATCATCCCTCGAATGTCGAACAAGACAAGCATCTTAGATACTGGCGTCCAACATGTAGGGAAGTAGGCCAACTGTAAAATTTTATTTTATTGATATATAGATATTGTACAGACGACAATCAAAAATAATATAGTAAACAGTTTACTAAAAGTAACATGAATTGTTAAAAATTGTTATGGTACATGCTACACAATGATAAAATGTACATGAATGTTAGACTATAAACGGAAATAAAAACCAGGGAATCAATAAAAATAAATAGTAGTAATAAGAATGATAATTCAATTCAATGAGTACGTAGGAAGCCTAAAGTAAATACCATTGATCATGGTAGGCATGGTCTTATCTATTGTAAAACACTTTTCCCTGGCCTAATCATTAAAACCTTGAATTTACACTTTACTCTCAATACCTACGCCTTCACTGCCTGGAGGACCACTTACATGCCAATAGAACAAATATATGAATTTTATTTTAAGCATTTGTCAGAAGCATATTCTCTGATGTCTTTAGAAAGAGCCCAGAAACTCACTTCTTCACTGGTGTTTCAATAGTCTATTCCACAAAAAAATGCACCACTGCGTTGTGAAAATTGTGGCGTTAATGTTTTGTTAAATACAAGAACTTGCAGGAAGGAATTTTAAAGAAAGATCTTACTTTACATATCATAAATAACTTTTAATTGCAACTTTATCTCGCATATCAAAATGAAAGATTAGCTTTACACACAGACTGAACTTATGTGTAATAGCTGCGCGTTCATTATTTTTCTAGTGCTGCGCGTAAACGACTAGCACACCTCATATTGGTTTAGTATTGCAACTGCGCACTTGTCTACTAGCCAACATGGCGTTCAATCAACAATAAAGATCTGGATCAACTTTATATTAATATTTACTTTGTTCTTGATCTGCCAACTACTACATGGTGTCAGAAATAAAGGAAAGGATCCAGTGCTCACCTATATGATGTTTTACAAGGAAAGGATCCAGCATAAATGGTGGTATATTTTTTAACTTTATCAATGACCTTGATCCAAGGGCGACATCTTGCTTTTACGCATGCAAAGTGATATGAAATCTCCGGATCTCTGGATATATCGGTGGTAGACATTCGCAAAAATTACATTAAGTAATATACACCAAAAGGTGTCTACTGTGTAAATTTGGAGTTTTTCCAGCAAGCTGTTTCTTCAGAATATTCATTTGAAATTTTGAAATTCAAAATGGCTGCCACCATGCTGCATCATGTCACATTTCCATTGGAGTAACTTCGTTTATAAACTGGTAATTCCAGTTTATGGTGCTCCAACAGACTTTACCATATGTCAATGCATTTTTAACAGTGCCACCATCTTTATTCCAACAATATGGCTCAAGTTTTGCAGGATCTACCATGTGTTTGAACTTATGAACTTTTTGCACCGAAACAGCTGATGCCTGCTTTCCACTTTATGATACGTCAAAACTATGTGTAACACACACACCATCAAGTTTCCACACCCTTTTACAGTGTGTGACACACATGTTTCGGGTACACACACACATCATCAGGTTTCTACAGTGTGTGACACACATGTTCCATGTATTACAAATTTTTCACTGTTTGTGCCAGTGCATTACTACTATCATTACAAATGGCTGAGACAAAATTCGTTCAATCTATCCCAATAAATCAACCTCAAATGGACTGGAAATCCAGCAATCCGTGTGAAGCGTTCAAATTCTTTTGGGACCAAGTGGATCTGGTTCTGATCAGAGGTGTGTACAAGGATCTAGAGGCAGATCAGAAAGTGCCAATGTTACTTAATTGGATGGGTCCAGAAGGCAGAAGATTTATAATGACGATCTAATCTTTTAAGGTGACAAATGCAAAGACAATTTGAAAGATGCATTTGAGAAACATTTTCAGCCGTTACAAGCCATGGTCCATTCTTGGTATACAATGGGGAGCCTTTACAGTAACGCTTGCAAGGATCAGAGTGATTTTATGTCTCAACTACGAAGTTTATCCAGAGATTGCGTGTTTATGAATCCAGACGAAGCTGTGAAATTCCTATTTTTAATGCACAATACTCACAAGCGTGTACAGGATCAGTTGTTGAAGGAAATTACAAAGGACACAACCCCCTCCCAAGTTTTAACAATTGCATGCAAAGTTGAGGCTACCATTGCCAGTGAAAAAATGGCAGAGCGTTTACACAATGCATCCAGCGATAGCAAACCAGTTGACAGTGTCCAAAGACACAAACGTCACCCTACACCTCACAGAGGTAGGGGCAGAGGTGGCAGCCAGCCACAATGCAGTTTAAGTTGTTCCGGACGTTCCTGCTACAATTGTGGATGACAGCACCAACCCAGACAGTGTCCTGCATATAATAAAACTCGGTACAGTTGCGGAAAATCTGGTCACTTTTCAGAACTCTGTTGTTCCAGGGGTGCATCACAACACAGAAATCAACAAACACAGCATGGTATTCGTGGCAGAGGCCGAGTTGGTCACAGAGCCCGTTCCAGAAAGGACTTTCATGATGTTGAGAGAGATGAATTTGAGTATGATAGTGTTAGTATAATCTGCCATGTGCACTTTGAGCATCATTCATGCAATTCCAGACAGTACTCAGACAATGTTATGTTTGACGAACTTTCTAAATCAAGTGGTTCAAGTTGCATCCTAACCGATGTAAATGCATGTAGTGACAATGGCGTAAGTCACAAAATCTGGTTTAAAATAGATACAGGTGCAGCTGGAAATTTGTTACTGTTTTCAATGTACAAGAAGTTACACCCAAATGCATCAAATTGTTCATTACAAAATAGTCGCGATCAGAATGTAACTTTACAGGAGTATAACAAAAGTGAAATTAAGCAACTTGGTCAGTGTACATTGTTACTCACAAATGCCAATTCTGGTAAGTGTGTATCCACCAGTTTTTACATCATTCCCAATCAATTCAAACCAATTTTGGGATTACAAGACCTTATGGCATTAGATTTAGTATCATTCAACTGTCCAACCACTGCTAGTTGGTCTGTGCATAATGATTTTTCTACCAGTTCTCATTTCAGGTCAAGTACATCAAACAAATTTGATATGATAACCATTGATGATGACAAGTTACAGAAATCTGTGCCACGTGATACTGAAAATACTCTTTTACACCCAGGGGTGAAGATTACCAAACAAGACATAATTGATCATCTGAAGTACAAACATCTATTTGATGGTAATCCAGGCAAGTTTCCAATTAAGCCAGTTGACATACATTTGAAGAAAAATGTTTCTCCATTCCAGGCTCCACCAAGACATGTGCCGATTGCTTTGAAATCTGAATTTAAGGCTGAATTGGACAGGATGGAGACATCTGGCATTATTTCAAAGATTGACAAAAATGTCCCAACAGAGTGGCTCAACTCATTCGTAGTGGTGAAAAAACCAAATGGTAAACTCAGAATATGTCTTGATCCTAGACAGTTGAATGAGGCAATCATCAGACTGATCTGTCATTCCAAAACTTTAGATGAAGTATCACATGAATTACGCGGTGCAAAGCAATTTGCCATATTTGATGCCACTAAAGAATTTTTTCACATTCCTTTATCAGATGATGCTAAATTGAAAACAGCAATGCTCACTCCAGAAGGGATCTATGTTTTCAACTATCTTGCCATGGGCATGTCAAACTAAGGTGATTTATTTGAACATTGTCTTAATGAGCTGCTAGCTCAGCTGCACAATACGAAAAACATAGCGGATGATATGCTGGTATACGGCAAAGATGAAACTGATTTTAATTGTAGCGTTGTTGCATTTTTAGATCACTGTGTAGAGATAGATTTAAACCTCAACCCCGACAAAGTCCAACTAGATGTAGCTGAAGTACCATTCTTTGGGATGATGTTAACAAAAAATGGAATCAAACTGGATCCGAAGAAAGTTCATGCTATTCAGTCTTGGCCTGTGCCTGCAGATAAGACACAATTACAATCATTTCTTGGATCTGTAAATTATTTATGTCACTTTATCCCATCACTTTCAGATCTACACAAGCTGCTGCAACAGCTGGTGAAACAGGATTCAGAATTTTTGTGGACGTCTATCCATGATACTGCATTTAATGCTCTCAAGAATGTGATTAGTAATGACTGCTTGTTACAATTTTACAGTTTGAAAAAACCAGTCTACATAGAATGTGATGCTAGCAAAATTGGCATTGGCTCAGTATTGTTACAACCAGATGACGGTGATGCCGTGATTTCCCCAGATGGACTCCCAAGATAATTTACTACCAATTGCTTATGCATCAAAATCAATGATGGATACAGAAAGTCGTTATTCAAACATAGAGCGAGAACTTTTAGGCATTCTATACTCAGTTGAGCTTTTTGAACATTTTGTCTATGGGAGGCGTATTACAATAATTACAGATCATAAGACATTATTGTTATTTTCAGGAAATCCATATCACAAACATCACCACATCTTGCTAGAATGCTACTCCAACTTGCTGATTATGATTTAAGAATCGTTTACCAAGAAGGAAAGAAGATGAAGCTAAGTGATGCGCTCAGTCATAAATCAGATCACCATACAGGTGCTGATCAAGGCATTCAAGGCATAAATGTAATGATACATGATGTTGAAGTTAACGTCAGTCTTTCTAAATTACAGGAGATCCAGATTGCTACTGAAAACGATACTGTTCTGCAAATGTTAAAAAGTTACATCAATGACGGCTGACCCCAGTCTCAAAAAAGTGCCAAGAATCTGTCAGGAATTATTTCACTTTCTGTGACCAACTTTGCATTGTAGATGCTTTGATACTCAATGGAGTCTGTGTTGTTTTTCCTAAAACACTGCAAGAAGACGCTTTAAATAAATTACACAAGGCAGGTCACCGAGGTGAAACTAAATGTATCCTTCGTGCCAGAAATACAATGTATTGGCCAGGGATAAATGAACAGATAATCAACACTGTTAAGAGATGCAGCATTTGTCAAAAATTTCAGGATGCGCAACCGAAGGAGCCGTTACAAAGTGCAGATGATCCAATTTCCACTGTACTGTGGAAAAAGCTGTATTCTGATCTTTTGAGTTTGCAGGAAACATCTATCTTATTGTGGTTGACAAGTTTTCAAAGTTTATCGTTGTTCGTCAAGTTGATGATCACTCAACTAATCAAACTGTTACAGTGTTTTCAGCAATATTTGTGGAACACAGTGTGTGCGAAGAATTGGTATATGATCGTGGATCAAATTATATGTCTGATCAATTCAGAGAATACTGTAAATCAATTGATGTAAAATTAACCCTTCTTTCAGCACATCACCATCAAGCCAACAGAGTGGAATGTAGCGTCAGGATGGTTAAGAATATAATGCGCAAATGTCAAGAATTGAAAACAGATTGGCATCTACAACTGTTAGAGTACCTTTGTACACCAATCAATGATAATCTTCCACCACCTGCACAGCTCCTGAATCAAGAATACAAAGGAATGCAACCATTTCTTAATTTTCAGCGCAAACATAATGCATCTAACAATGATACTGCTATTCTTGAATACTTTCAGAAATGTAAGGAGACACAGGAGCGTAATTACAATAAGACAGCAGGATGTGAACTTGATATCTTGCCAAGTGGTACAAACATAATGATCTTTTGTAAGGATCAAAAACCATTAAAGTGGATTCCAGGACGAATCATTGAGCACAAGAATAATAATAAGTCTTACATTGTAGAAACAGAGATGGGACAACAGGTATCTCGCAACTTACAAAAGATCATTACTCCCATTTGTATCAAAAAGAAAAATTCATTATGATGTAAGACCAACTCCAACTCATATTGCGCCACCAATATCCGATAGTATGTCCATTGTGCCTGTTACTGCCGAAAAGGGTATTGAAAATCTGGACACTGGTTTGAAATCAATTTTAAAACATCCAAAAGCCAGTAAGTCGACTGAAAAAACTGTCATAAAAACCAGAATCGGATGTGAGGTTCGTATTCCCAAGTGTTACCAAGAATAGATACATGTACGTCTATTTCCGTAATGCGCACATATGTGTTAAATCAACTGTAGGTTGATCAACTGTGTATCATACATTTATTTTGTGTTAGATCCAGCATCATTTATCAAATGGATCGTCAGTATTAATTGAATTTTTAACATAATTTTGTACTAAAATATCAATTTATCACTGTAATCATGTTGGATCGCCGTATTTTCCAATATTTTACCATTATTTAGTCGTTCATTACAATATTTTATCACTATTAGGTATTAACTACATCAAAATCCATGTATTATTCATTAATTTCATATTTCCAGAAGCTGTGTCCGAAAAATAGCTTAAGTAACCAGTTACCATGGAAACGTTTTTTTGCATGACAATGACAATCAAATTTAATGTTGGAATTCAATGTAACACAAACATACGGCTGTCAAACATAACATCCCAGGAAGAATAAACAAACATGGCCACTAAAAGTAAAATATAGGTCACAGTGATCTTATTTTTTTGGGGGGGGACTTACAAGTGCACAAGATGCAGAATATGAAGCCAAGTATATGTGTATCATCCTTGTACTTGATTAAATAAAATGGTTTTAAATGAAACACAAAATATTAGACTTCAACTCAGCGCAAAAAAAAAAAAATGTTTTGTTTGCTGCCGTTTGGACAAACACTGCTCACAAGACCATTTTCCCAATAAAAATTGTTGCTCTCTTGACTTTTTTATGAAATAAAGGAGGAGTGGTAGGTACAGTTCTGGACAATCAATAAATTTTGCTGATCGTGGTAAAATAAGTAGACTGTGCAACCAAACCAGACCTCTAGACATATGATCATGTTGATCAAAATAAAGTATTACGAAGATCATCTGATACATGTTGAATTATTAATCAAGCATCTGATGTGCAATGATCATGTTCAGTTTCATCACTAATATTTTCCTTTAAGGCCACGTACATTTTCCCTTTACCATGTTCAGAGGTCATCATCATCATCATGTGTCACAAATAAGGCCAGCTCACTTTTGTCAACAAAACAAGCTCCACGTGGATTTTAGAGCTCGATATTTTGGTTCTTTTTCACTGCTGTTGCGAAGCTTCCAGGGCTTTCTGGATGTGTCACGACCAAAAATAGTAACAAAGGGGTGGAACTTGCAAGTCACATGATGAGAAGTGACGTCGCAAACTGGACCACGTGTCCTTATTAGCCAATCAATGCGCCGTATTTCTCGGTGGTTATGTTGATTGCAAGGGAATCCCCTACAGTGTGCAATGTTGGTTCGGTATTTTCATTTTCCGAAGGTAAAACTGTTGAAAAATTCATCATTTCCCGAAAACATAAACAATAGATCTTCACAGAGTTTCACAGTTAAAGGCATTGGCTTTGGTTCTAGCTATTATTATATTTGTGACAGTATCGAATTCTTATGTTAATAAGTGCTTTATGCGGATCTGTAGTCTTATTTTCCTCATAGATGCGTCGCCTCTAAAAAAACAAAACCACGTGCTGTATAAAACTGAGCGCACCTATTGCAACAGCGCCATTGAGAATCAAGACGACCTCGAGAGGGGACGTATGTTGCAACTCCTGACAGAACACGTTCACAAAACGTTTTGGATCTGAAATGACAATTTAAGGGGATCTCACAATTTTTAGTGCTGATACAAAATACTCTGATATTAATGAACAAACACTGTTGCATAATTAAACTGTTGACAAGTTATATTACTACACGAATTTTCATACACATTTGTAGGATTAAATCAATTTGTACCGACAGAGATCAGGAAATCAAAACAAAAGGGGTGGCTGACATAACACTATTAAAACAACAAAAACTTAATTGACGGGATTTTTGAAGTTTCTTACAACAATTTAGCGGCGATTTTGATCTATCAAAACAAAGTTGACACAACAAAAAATGGCACCGAGCATAGCAAAGAGCAGCAGCGGTGATCTAGAAGTAGCAGGATCAACAACCCAGGCTGCACCTGCAAAAGAGAACCACGAACAAAGTCCCACGGTAGAGAGCTGCAACCCTTTGATGTGGTCAGAGGGTCCTGAGCCTGTGTCATCCTCACCACTTTACATTGTGACATCAGATTATGACAGTGCTGACGATTCTGCAGAGCCTTCACCTGGTTCCCGACCACCCAGCGAAGCAGGTTTTTCCGTGTGCAGCTCAAGCGCGGACGTGCCCCCAGAAGAGTGCCCAATCCCTGTCGGGTTGGTCCCAGCTGTAGGGGTTTTTGATCTGCAGCATTTCCAGTTTGGTCTTCAAGGTGACAACGCTACCTTCTTGATGTATCCTCCTCCAGTCGGAATGGTTTACAACGTACCACAAGGGCTACCCATGCCTTTGGTGCCGCAACAAGGAGCATCCCTTCAGATGCAGATGCCACACACAACTGCACAGATGATGTCTCCAGGCCCAAGTCCCGGATCGGTTACTTCAGTGGATCACATGCAGCAGCGGGAAATGATGTTTTCTTCCCCACCGCCCATGATGGCACCACAAGGGAACATGCCAATGGTCCCTCCCCGGCATCAGGTACCAGCACCTGGATTCCAGAGTCCACCCTTCACTACGCCACCTCCAGCTGTCGGTCCAATGGGTCCACCAGCGATTCCTGAAGGACGAACAGCAATAGTGGCCACAATGCCAATGCCAAAGTTGGCTTCAGATGTCCCAGAAGAAAACATGAGCGTTGGAACCCGAAATGGGCCCATGGTACTGTTTGCCACAGCCCCAGGAGCATCTGAAATGGCCATTACAGTGCCTGGCATGTCTGGATATCCAGACTCGGTCAGCCAACAGTGAGTACATCTTCACTTTTAATGATGCAATTGCGCAAAACAATTGTGATTAGTTTCAAATATCGACACGCGTAAAAAATGCATTTAAAATTACATTCCATCCTCATTACTCGCTTGCAAATTTGGGTTGTAGTTAGCATGGTGACATAAAGTGGGTGATTTACAAAGAATCGAGGTTGAAAGTCGATCTATTACATCAAATTATGTAATATTATCAACAATCTGTTCGAAACATGAATTGCTGTGTACACATAATCTGTTAACGTTTTCCCTGAAAATCTTAAAAATGTCCCATGACAACTGGCATGGAAAACAGAGAGTACAGTTTTGTTTGTTAAAATGGGGAAAAACATTAGATTTAATAGTTTACCGTAGAATTTTGACCTGTTTTTTTTTTTGCGTGAGAACAATTTACCCAATGTAAACAAATACTGTACAGTTTAACTTCTCTTGAACGACCACAATATATTTAAATGAAACTTGTCTTGAACAGCTTCTTTATTTGTTACAAGCCAAAATAGAATGCCATGAAAAGCAAGTATGCCGCCCAAGACGGGTTAACAAAATGTTATAAATAAGGTACAATTAACATGCCAGCTCTTTGAACGAAATACAAATAATTTCCTGTGGCAGGTACTTTCTGCTTTCTCAGCAATTCCGAATTTCCAAATTATTGAATTCCGACAGCAGTATTTGGAAAAGCCTAAATTTGCAATTTATTTAAAAAACGAAATCGGCTATCGGAATACTGTATAGTTGTTTATATTGGTAATTTATCATTGTACCCGGGTACCTGGGTACACAAAACGATAAATCAGTGGTGGCGCTGCATTGTGATGGGTATTTTCACAATTTTGCCATCTCAGCATATCCTGTGTAACCTTGATGCCGATACAGATAAATTTAGTCAAATGTCAGGAAATTGGCTTTTAAAAGCAGTTCCATGGTGTTTACAGCAGTAAAACAATTTTAATAAGATGGATGAATGTGAAGAGGTAATAGTTTAGATAAGTTTAATTCAAAGGCACTTTTGAAAAACTGATCTCCAATTTCAATCGGTTTTGCTTTAAGCCTTCAATACTAGATGTTTACAGATAACCTTGATAACACGGCTTGTGGCTATATATTGATTTACTGAAGCCCAAATATGGGAAAAGGGTCTGCCTCAAATATTGCTGAAGGCAGAAGATAACACACAAATTTCCTTCCGTTAATTCTTAATTTTATTTAAATATCCTTGTTTCTGTAAACGAAATTTGAAGAGTGTACACTTGAAATACGTATCTTCAATTTAAAACATTTCGTTCTTTTATGAAGAAGAAAGGCTACAAAGAAGCAGAGAAGTATGTTTTTATTTTTTATATTGCCGCACTTTTTATTGTGTTTCTTTTTCGTATAGCCAGGCGGGGAAAAGAACTGAACAATTTTTTTTTGATGTGGTATAGCAGGTAACAGTAGAATTTGATGTCGTTTTCTTCAAACGTTATTTTGCTTTCTTTAAAAAGAACGAGGAAATTATCAGTCAACTGCATTCAATGTGTTATTTTCAGCTTCAGGTTATCGTACAATTTATTGAAGCTTTTAAGTGTATTACCTGTATTTCTTGATTCCTTTTGTACAGAAATAGTGAAGTACCAAAGAACCTAATAAAACTCTCTGCACATGCATTTCTTTTTCAGAAATTCTAAGACAAAGAATTCATGGGGATATAGCAAACATATAATGGTATTTAAAACATCACAAAATAAAATATTTTGCACTGTTGAAAAGCAAAGAGAAACTGCGTAATTTACATAACTTAACTTTTTGAATGAAAAATGACCAATACTGCTAGAAGATGAAGCAATGAAAAACGGCATTAAGCTAAGTAGTGTTTCGTGTACTCTCCAAAAGCAAATGAAGTACCATAATAGTACATTTAAATTATTCATTGCAGTCATGTTTGGGTAATTGTTTTTTAAGGACCTGAAAAGTGGATAATTGATTTACCAGCGGCAGCGGGAAGCAGGCAATCTCCCATCAACATTATAGCCTCAGAAGCAGTATCTGATCAACGATTACAAGCTCGACCATTGAAAATAAGCTATGATTCTAAACAGAGTCAGAAGCTTATTAACACTGGCCATTCGATACAGGTCACATACGGTCCTGACGGTTCAAGTCAGTCTCTATATTTAAATCATTAGCGATGTTTAATCTACAAATGCTCGGCTTATTTATTAAAATACTTGCAAGTGTTTATCTTATCTGAAATGGTATGTGGTCTTTCACTCATAGAGCTGGAAGGTGGTCCTCTGAAACATAAATACAAAGTTGCTCAATTTCACTTTCATTGGGGACAGACCAGTGAAACAGGATCAGAGCATCGTGTCAACGGAAAAATGTATGCGGCTGAGGCATGTATACTTTTTAGAGACCATAAAACACTAAAAAGTTGGGGCACAATCAGCGTTTACTCCTGCATACATTTTCGATGAAAATTTCTTCTTGCACTCCATCAGTTAATATGATTCCGAAACGCGGGTACCAGTGGCCAAAAAATAAAACTTATGTTTACTTTTCTTCTCTCTCAGGTGCATATTGTCCATTACAACAGTGATTTGTATTCTGGTTTTGGTGAAGCTGCCGTTGCTGAAAATGGACTCGCTGTGTTGGGTGCATTTATACAGGTTGGTTCATTTTAAATAAAGATATACATTTTGAGTACACTGGCATTTCAGTGACTTTATGTTAATTTCCAATTATAACGAAAACTCTAGAACAATCTTTACCTGTCATAATTTTTGTTTTATAACTTAATTTTAGGTTGGCGATGAACATAAAGGGTTTAAAAGCCTTATAAAGTTGATGAAACGGGTGAATTACAGTGGTGATGTTGCCACTATTGATGAATTCAATCCCAAGTGCCTTCTACCTGGTAAATAATGCAGAACAAATTCTTAAATCAAGTCAATAGCACATTTTAAGCATTGTATTCATGTATTGCCTGTTTATATATGATCCTATTTTGGAACGTCTTCAGAAGACGATACAGCTTATTGGACTTAACCAAGTTCCTTAACGACACCACATTGCTACGAGTCTGTGACTTGGATCGTGTTCAGATACCCGATTGAAATGTCGGAGAGTCAGGTATAAATCTAAATAACATTTTACATTGTTAGCATGCAACAATTAAGGCAGTGATATGGCAAAGAATTCACAATTACCACACACACACACACACACACCCCATACGCCCAATACGCCCAATACATATTTTGATTTTATTCTGTTTGGTTTTATTGCCGACATTAAGTCGGTTATGTGAGGCTGCTTTGTCTGTATAAATTACGTTATTTCCCAGTGTCACAGCATGCACGTGCGCACTTTAGTCGCCAATTAGCCACGCTAACTCTTCAATTTACATTGCTTCAGGTATTAAGAAATTGTCATTCACACCCAGCACCTGGTAAAACAAGTGATCATGATTATGGTGGTTACATAATGAAGAACTACAGACCGCCACTTCCAATTATTAATATTATTAATATTAATCGCATTATTAATATTTTTTGAATAACTGCATAAGATATACACATTAATCATGAAGCGAGTATATATATAGTTATTACTTTATATTGTTCAATTTATGTTGTACAGATTTATATGAAAGTATATCAAAGATAATCATCTTTGATGCTCTGGACTAATAATTAATAAAAAAAAAATTAAAATTTAATGCAAAAATTGCAAAATTTTGTAATTATGCCGCAATGAAACCGTTTGTCATCTTTAAGTTACTCATCACCATGCAGTTTTGTCAGAAAAAAATCGTTGTAAAAGTATTTCGTTGAAAAAAAGGCTAGTTCTCGTCAAGCAAAATTGAAGCATTATTCGTAATCTGTACCAATAAGTTTACAGCATATTCACTTCCGTTATTGTAATGTGCAATTTGCATTGAAAATAAAAGTAAGTCATTTATAGCGACTATGCATCTGTGCGTGTAATTATTGGGTTACTTCGCATATTGTGACATAAAAATAAAACAAAACATAAATTGTAGTAAAGCGTCAATATTGTTGTGACTACATTAACAGGTAATGGCATGTAAACGTGTGAAGGTTGTACCACTTCGGTACTCAATATTTTCTATTTCGAGTCCTGAGAAACGAGAAGGTCAAACGGACACCATCTGTATGTGAATAATTATAACATTAGGACGTTACATATACCTTCCCATTTTACTGCTTTAAACGTGAAACCGAATTGGATGGAAACAGTTGAGTTAAAATTCGGTGGTCGATTTGTTAAAAAAAAGAAAAGCAAAAGTAAAAGTTATGCCACGTTGCCTCTCATTCTGCACTGAATTGACTTCTACTCGAACTGGCCCACTCACCAATCATAGTGACTGCTGCTGAATAAAATCTTTCGTTGGCAATGCTTCAAACAGTTGAACTGCAGCTTCTTCTCTGCAACAGACACACATACAACAAACGTGATAGAAACAACCAGTAGAGGTACGTATAACCTTGACCTGTATTTGACATTTGTTTTGAAAAGTTTGTTTCTGTGACCTTGCAGAAGTTGAGTAATGACCTTGGCCCTCTTCATTCGCCATTGCGTTGAACGATTTATCAAAAAGTGAAGGCGGAAGCCGAAAACAAAAACTGCATTGTTTATTTTGATATTCATATCCAGCGTAATATTATTGGATGAAGTTGTGATTATTCACTGATGGACGAAGCATAAATTCGTGTACATGTATCACACACAAGCCATATGTGGCCTGGATGTCGGACGTGGCAAACATTGGCATAACCTACAAATTAACAAATTATGTTCTTCATCTGCAGACAAGGAAATTTACGCTTCATAGTCACATCAGCTACTCCAAAGTTATTTATTATAAAAATAATTTTGTATTCTGACTTACCTTATTTCACGCGATAATCAATTGATATCACCCGTGCAGGTCCACACACACGCACACACGTCACAGGGTCGTTTTAACTCTATTAATTATCTTCGGTACGCTTCTACTAATTCGTGCACGGGGCGCCGTGTGAATGAAACAAACTCCTCTAGTTGATTGCCAGACAAGATAACCTCGGAGACATCGGATTTATTGCATGTAAAGGAAATACCCTGTCAAGCAGACAGGAAATCATTACAAATCAGTCTAATCAAATCAATCTATTCAATTCAGTAACAATTGATGTCATTCAGTTACGAAAATTGTTTAAATTATAACTTTCCAGTTACCTTGTTGATGATAATTCTCTACTACTCAAGATAATTACTCTGATGTTACTAAAACTTTAGCTATCATTTAATTTATAACAAAAACCGTTAAGAATCCTACCTGAGGAAGTGTGCACGGTCTGTACTCATAGAGTCCCAGTCAAGTTGTGTACAAAAGAACAAATTGTATGTGCTCTTTTATAAGATTTTCAATGGTCACATGACCTGTGATGTCATGTCTGATGTCATTTCCATCTTGTGTTATGCTGCCATTTGGCGCCACCTCTAAATGTCCCCAAAAATGTAAAAATTGCTGGTACCCCCCTCAGGAACCCATATATCACCCTGCAACACCCTTTCCCCCTAGAACTATGTTCTGTCCCCAGAACACTCAGATAGGCTCGTGTTACTTCAGCCATTATTTTCTTCATTCCCAAAAGTTATTGTACCCACTGAGATTTCGTTTGTCTAGCATATATTTTAACGATAACTCCCACAGCAAGATTATTTCTATGATATCTTTATTACTTCCCAAGTCTAATCTGTCAATATTGCTCCCTAGGCCTTATTATAAGATGACATCCTCACCTTAAGGACTCACCTAAAAATTTACAATATCATGTTATTGGCCACGAATAGAGAAGAAATAGATTGTTAAATATTCCCCACTAACAATGAACTAGAATAATAAGTGAAACAGTCGACATACCGAGACTTCAATCGCTCCCTTACTTGCTGGCACTGCCCCAGGTTTTTAACTGACCTCACTCCCCGATAGACTTCAAAAATATATGTACATACAAGAACAATAACTACTCTTTCAAAGTTACAGCTGAAAACGGTATACAATCTGAAACCATCATAAACATTCAGCGGTAACTTAATTCGCTCTGATATCATACAATTAATCAAAAGTAAAATATAAACATCTTTCAAATTGCAGCCAACAGCATCACTATCTTAGGTCAAAACTACTCCTTTCGACAGCAATTTATACAAACACATTTAGATAATTCAAATAACAATTAAAT